>SNQJ01S0049110.1:0-13437 GCA_010110895.2 Picea sitchensis | reverse complement strand
CCCGGAAAAGATAAAATCCATTATGGAATGGCCAGTACCTAAGGATGTGGCAGATATTCGGTCATTCATGGGAATCACCGGATATTATGGAAGGTTTATAGAAGGGTTTTCCAAGATATCCTACCCTATCACGTCATTACAAAAGAAAGGGACCAAGTTTAACTGGTCGCAAAAGTGTAAAGACAGTTTTAACAAGCTAAAAGAATTATTGACATCGGAGCCCATTTTGAAGGTAGCACATCTAGATAAAGACTTCACAATATGTGTTGATGCAAGTAAAGAGGGACTAGGTATTGTCCTAAATCAGAAAGGCCACGTGATTTGTTATGAGTCCCAGAAATTAAAAGAACACGAGCGAAATTGTGTCACTCATGACTTAGAATTGGCAGCAGTAATACATGCCTTAAAAATGTGGCGACACTATATAATGGACAGAAAATTCCTACTATTGACAGATAATAGCGGGGTGAAATATCTATTTAACCAACTAGATCATAATGCAAGATAAGCAAGATGGCTAGCCTTATTGAGCGAATTCGACTTCGAGGTCAGACATATCAAGGGTAAGGAAAATAAAGTAGCAAAACCTAAGAAGAAGATTCCATGGGTTATTTGAGATAAATATCAGCACGAAAGAAACTGATCTGGAATAAAGAATAAGGACGACATGTATTAATGACGGAAATTACACTAAGATGATGGAAGAATTTCAAAATAGTATCGCAAACTTAGATAAACCAGATATAAGTATCGACAAGAAGGGACTATTAAGATTTAAAAATAGACTTTACATACCAGATTCAACCGAGCTAAAATTAACTATTTTAGACGAAGTGCATACGAAACCGTATTCTTGCCATCCAAGTTACCAGAAAACAATAACAACACTCAATTTTTGTTTTACTGGCCTAATATGAAGGGAGAAACAACCAAGTACTTGGCTAGGTGCCAAGATTGTCAGCAGGTTAAGGCCGAGCACCAGCATCCAACCAACCTATTACAACCATTACCAGTACCAGAATGGAAATGGGAGACCATATCGCTGGACTTTATAACAGGTTTTCCTAAAACTCAGAAACAAAATGATTCTATCATGGTTGTAATCGATAAACTTAGTAAGTCTGCACACTTTATTCCTGTAAAGTCTACTTTTAAAGCTATAAACATTGTTGAAATATTCATGAAAGAAATGTTTAGACTGCATGGTATTCCTAAAATGGTGATTTCAGATAGAGACATAAAATTCACATCCGCTTTTTGGAAGGAATTGTTTGCAGGGCTAAATACTAATTTGAATTTCAGTACGAGTTATCATCCACAAACGGATGGACAGGCTGAAAGGATAAACCAAATCATAGAGGATATGTTATGCAAGTATGTAAGAACAAAATCGAACAAGTGGGAAGACTGCCTACACTTGGTAGAATTTGCATATAACAATGGGTACCAAACTTCGGCTAAGTTGAGCCCTTTCGAAATACTATACTACAGAAAGTGTACGACTCCAATTAGCTGGGATAACCCGGCTGACAGACTCATGGTTGGACCAGAGATGCTCCAAGAAATGGAGAACATTGTAAGGAAGGTACAACAGAACTTGAAAGAAGCACAGGATAGACAGAAGAGCTATGCAGATCAGAAAAGAAGACACATAGATTTTCAAGTAGGAGACCATGTTTATTTGAAGGTCAAAGCCCAAAAAAGCTCGTTGAAGTTAGGGAACTATTCCAAGCTAGCACCCAGGTTTTGTGGGTCCTTCGAGATATTAGCTCGAATTGGAACTGTAGCATATCAACTTGCACTTCCAGCTAATCTAAGAATTCATAATGTATTTCATGTTTTTTGTTGAAAAAGTATATTCATGACCCTACTCATATGATTGATTGGAACTTGGTGCAGGTGGAACTCGAAGGCGAGTTTCAGGTGGAACCCCTACGCATTCTGGATCGAAGAGAAATAACACTTCGGAACAGAGTCGTCGCTCAGGTAAAGGTGCAATGGAAGCACTTTAGTCCTGAGGAGGCCACTTGGGAATTGGAGGGAGATTTAGACATGCATGACCACAACCATAAACACAATCGACATGCATGACCACAACCATACACACATTTATACATTTAAAATTTAATAATTAAATATTATTTAGTAATTAATAAATTATTATTTAAAATAAAATTATTAATTTTTTAGTTAATATTATTACTAATTAAATAATTTATTAAAAATAATAATAATAAATATATGTAATAATTTTATTAATAAATTATTAAAAAGAATTAAATAATAATCAATTAATAATAAGAATTTAATAATAATCAATTAAAAATTATTTATTTATAATTATTAAATAATAAAAAATTATTATTTAATTAATAAAAATTAATTAATTAGAAATTAGAAATGAATATTTATTAATTAATAATAATTAAATGATTAACTATCAATTGATTATCAATAATAAAATAAATATGAAATAACAATTATTTATAAAATAGAAAATAATATAGCATAAATAAAATAAGTTAAAACAAAATAAATACATTATTAAAATAATATATTAATAATAATAAAAAATAATTTATAGATTATAAATAAATTTAGCAAAAATAAAATAGTAAATAACAAACATATTAATAAAGTTAATAATAATAATAAAGCATTACATGTATTAATAAGAAAATAATAACAAAACATACACACATTTATACATTTAAAATTTAATAATTAAATATTATTTAGTAATTAATAAATTATTATTTAAAATAAAATTATTAATCTTTTAGTTAATATTATTACTAAATTAAATAATTTATTAAAAATAATAATAATAAATATATGTAATAATTTTATTAATAAATTATTAAAAGAATTAAATAATAATCAATTAATAATAAGAATTTAATAATAATCAATTAAAAATTATTTATTTATAATTATTAAATAATAAAAATTATTATTTAATTAATAAAATTAATTAATTAGAAATTAGAAATGAATATTTATTAATTAATAATACCTAAATGATTAACTATCAATTGATTATCAATAATAAAATAAATATGAAATAACAATTATTTCATAAAATAGAAAAATAATATAGCATAAACAAAATAAGTTAAACAAAATAAATACATTATTAAAATAATATATTAATAATAATAAAAATAATTTTATAGATTATAAAATAAACTTAGCAAAAATAAAATAGTAAATAACAAACATATTAATAAAGTTAATAATAATAATAGAGCATAATGTATTAATAAGAAAATAATAACAAAACAAAGACATTCCTAAAATAATACATTAAGAATGCAAAAATATAAATATAAAGTAAGAAAACATTAACAATATAAAAATACATTAATGTATTAATTAATTAATACCTTCTACAACACATAAAACAATATATTAATGTACAATATAATGTATTAATGTAATGCATAAAAGTAATTTAGCAAATAAAAGAGAAAATAACAGCATATTACAAAGCAAACACACACAATAATAAAGTATTAAGAAAGTAATAAAAACATTTTTAAAAGTGTTAAAATAATACATAAAAAAAATGTAAACATTTATTAAAAAATTGTATTAATATTAATATTACTACATTAAATAATGTATAATTAATGTATAATATTAAAAACATAATTAATGTATTATATTAAAGACTATTAATGTATTAATACAATTAATGTACTATATTAATGTAAGGATGTATGTAAATAAATGGTGTATTAATATATTAATGTATTACTCTTAATGCAAATTTTATAAGTTAAATTTATATATTAAAGTATGAATCTACATTAGTAAGCAAAGCATTAATTAATTAATACATTGATATATTATTAATTAATACATTGTTAAAGGAACATCTATTAATGTATTATATGAATGTAACAATGTATGCAAATTAATATCTATTAATATATTACATTAATGTAATATATAATAATAATGTATAAAGGTAATGTATACAATTTACATTAGTGTAATGTAAAATATTAATTAAATGATAAATTAATGATGTAAATGTAATAATTAATTAAATGATAATTAATGATGCAAATGTATTAACAATTCACATTGATATATTATTAGTTAATACATTGTTAAAATAAAGCAAATATAATAATATAATAATACATTAATGTGTTAATTAATTAACACAATACATTATTAAAGTATTAATAGAGTAATACATTAATAAAATAGTAGTGCATTAATCCTTTAGTAATACATTATTGTAATGTATAACTAAAGTACTCAATACATTAATTATACATTGAATGAATGATTAATACATTATTAATATAACTCAACATTAATGATACATTAATAATGTAGTGATATATATCTAATCTATAAATTAAATTATTTATTTAAATTAGTGTATAAAGTACCATATTAAATAATTGATACATTAATAATTTAATGTATTACATATTTTATACAATAATATATTTTAATTTATACATTGCTAATATATTAATACAAAGAATAAAGTAATACATTAATAAAGTAGCAAATACATTGATCTTAATAGTTTATCTGTATTAATCCTTTATTAAAGTATTAATACATTAACACTACATTATCACATTATTATAATGTATGTAAATTAAAGTATTAATGCACTATGCATAATAAAATATTATTAAAGTATTAATGCATTAATAATGTAATTTTATTAATTAATCAATATATTAATAAGTTATTAGCTAATACATTTCATATTAATACACTAATAAAGCAATACATTATTAAAGTAATAATATATTAATAAATACATTATTAAATTATTAACACATTATTAAATTATTACTGTATATTATATTTATTGAATATGTTTGAACATGATCATGGTTTGTTATGATCATGACTATGAATGGTGTATATTAATACATTAAAATATTGAATACTAATACATTAAATGATTAATAAAGTGATGAAGTGGTACATTAATAATACTTTAATAAAGTAGTAATACATTGACTTTTAATACATTAATAAAGTACACACAATAATAATACATTATTACATTAATGTAAAAAATTAAATCTCTAATACATTAATGTATAGTGTAACATATTAAATTATTAATACACTAATAATAAATATAGTGTAACATTATTACATTAATGTATAGTGTAACATATAGTGTAACATTATTACATTAATAAATGCATTTTTAAAAAGTATTACTACCCTAATAAATACATTATTAAAGTGTAATACATTAATAATACCTTAATTGGCAATGACTATGGTTGACCATGACCATGGTTTATAATGACACCACAAACGATGGTTAACTTTGGTAGATGTTGGCTGGATTTGGAAAGGAAAGGTTGTTTATGGTTGATCATGGTTGTCCTTCACCATGGTTGAGTGTGTGGTTGACCATGACCATGGTTGGCTATGGTTGGTCGGGGTTTATTATGGTTGATCATGCCCATGGCTAAACTTCATTAACCATGTGGATATGATTGTAGTGGGCCATCTTGATTATGTTTAACCATAGTTTACCATGGAACTACCGACAATGTTGATCATGTTTTGTTCTCGAATACTACTATACATCACGCTTTGTTCGTCACATTATGACATCGAATTTTCTTCGTCAAATGACATCATAAGTTTATGTTTATCAAATTACGATGATGGGTTTTGTTTCTCACATTATGGTGTTGGAATAGGTTTGTCACAGCTTGACAGCATAGTTCGTCACATTGAGACATGGAGAAATGTTCATGTCATTGCAAAATCGTACCATGTTTGTCACATTGGCAGTGGGTTGTGTATTATCACATTGTGACAATGGGTTGTGTTCATCCCATTGCAAACTTTTTGGAAATGCCTACCACGCAACATCAGATATAGGCACCATTGCAACGTGCGTGAAGATATATTCGTTGCACTAGGATGATAGGCCCATGTTCATCACATTACTACAACAAGGCTATGTTTGTGAGATTGGGATGTCCATAAATGTCTTTTACATTGCAATGTATGCATAGGTTCATTACCTTGCGAGGTTATTATGTTTGGTAGATTGGAACGTTACTATGATCGACATATTGCAACTTTTGGAAATATTTATCACATTTCAACTTTCGTATATTTTTGTCACATTACTACAACCATATATGTTTTTCACATTCTGATGTTATTATGTTTATCGACGTTAACATTACTATGTTCAACAGATTAAGCGACGCTTGGAAATGTTTCTCGTATTCTGACGTCGACATATGTGTGTGTCACATTAAAATGTGAATAAATGTTCGCAATATTGTGATGATAGGCCGATGTCCGACATTGTGACGTATGTTGATGTTCATCTCATTGTAATGACATGCCTATGTTCATCAAATCAGGATGTTACTATGTTCGGTAGATTGCAACATTACTATGTTTGTGAGGATTGTGATCTAATATGTTCATCACATTGTAACATTATATGTTCGTCTCCCTATTGTGACATTACAATGCTTGGATAGATTGCAACATTGCTCATGTTTGGATACATCACACGCTAGAAATGTTTGTCACTTTGCATGTTAGGAAATGTTTGTCACAATGCTACTACGGAAATGTTTTCATTACTGTAACGTTAGGTTTGTCACATCATGCATGTTAGGAAATGTTTGTTTCTCACATTATGACGAAGGGTTTATGTTTCTAAGATTATGGTGTTGCAATAGGTTTGTCACAGCCAAAAGTGGGTTGCGTTTGTGACATTGCGACGCTGGGAAATGTTTCTCTCTCATTTCAATATTGTTTTATGTTTGTCACATTGGCACACTCGGTTGCATACAACACATTGCAACGATGTGTTGTGTTCGTCCCATGGGAACATTTAGAAATGCCTATCATAATGGACGTCATAACGTGTGCACCACATTGCAACGGAAGATATATTCGGCCGCATTGTGATGATATAATTTGGCGTTTCTGTTACTAATCGCTGATGTCCATTTATGTTTTTCAATTGTTATAAAATTCTATGTTCATCAAATTACTTATATCTCAGAAATGTTCATGACTAATGTCCTCATATGTCACATTGCGACATTAATTTGTTTGGTAGATTGTAATGTTACAATGATCGCATAACATTGTGACGCTTGGAAATGTTTGTCAAATTGTAATTTCTATATATGTTCGCTACATTATGATACCCATATATGTTTGTGACATAGCGAATTTACTATGTTTGAACGATTGCAACGCTATTTCATAACTACATATTGCAATATTTCCAAATATTATTTGTCACATTGTGATGTCGTGATACAATCACTACATTTCAAGTGTTGGGAAATGTTTGTCATATTACGATTTGAAAAATACTCAATTTAATTATATTTGTGAATTTTATATAAAAAAAATGTAGTAAGAATCAATTTATCTAATTATCTATGTAGAATATCATCATTGGGACTTCAAAATATATACAAATGCTTATACATCAAATGCAATCAAAATTATAAGGGGAAACTCCTAATTTGAACTCTATCTATTGTAATCAAATGTAATCAAAATTCTAAGAGGATGAAATGTGGAAATTTCAAAGGATGACCTTAGTTATAGTCACAATTAATTGATAAGATGTTTGCTAAGTTAAATAAGAACATTTTATAAAGGATGTTTGTACACGTGAGAACATTTAATAGATGGGAAAAACGTGAGATGGGAAAAAAAATGGCTAGTAAAAAATGAGAGCCACAATATTGTCATTAAGAAAAATGTCATCAAGGTCTTCCACCATAAAACCTAATATCATCATTGGGGCTTCAAAATATATCCAAATTCTTATACATCAAATGCAATCTAAATTATAAGGGGAAACTCCTAAGTTGAATTGTATCCATTATAATCAAATGTAATCAAAATTTTAAGAGAACAAAAGGAAATTTCAAAGGATGACCTTATTTATAGTCACAATTCATTGATAGGATGTTTGTTAAGTTAAATAAGAACATTTTATAAAGGATGTTTGTACATGTGAAACATTTAATAGAAGTGAAAAAGGTGAGATGAGAAAAAAATGACTAATGAAAAATGAGAGCCACAATATTGTCATTAAGAAAATGTACCATTTCTTAGAGTTACACCCTTAAACCATGATTATGTCCACTTGAACTAAACACATTATAATAATAAATATCTAATCTATTTTTTTTAAATCAGTCTCATGCCACATACCAAATTGGTATATGGAACTCTTTATTGGAAGAACAAATCACCTCAAGTTTCCATACCCTATCCATTAGCCTATCCATTATTATCACTCAAACAATTAAAGTATTATTAATTATTATGAGTGTTTGAACATATGGTAGTATGATCATTGCGTGCTAGGGTTTAGGAAAGTAAAATGTATGTGTTTGACTTGGTATTTATGAAGTGAAAAGAAGTTTCAAATAGATTTGATTTATCCATTAGCCTATCCATTATTGTCACTCAAACAATTAAAGTATTATTAATTATTATGAGTGTTTGAACAAATGGTAGTATGATCATTGCGTGCTAGGGTTTAGGAAAGTAAAATGTATGTGTTTGACTTGGTATTTATGAAGTGAAAAGAAGTTTCAAATAGATTTGATTTAGTGAAACAAATTATAGTATTTTGTATTAGGTTAAAATTAGATCATTATGAAAATCCATACTAAAATAAGATTAATAAGTATCACGGGACCTCTTTGGCGTTTCTTTGTATCTATATGATGGAGTGTCTTCCATCTTCCAAACAAGTCTAATCATTACAATTCCACAGGTCTCACTTTTGTGATGAGTTTTGGTATCTTGAAACAAAGATTAGTCGAATGATTACGATTCTACAAGTATCACTATTTAATGAGATCTCTTCTCTATGAAGAAAGGTTACCACATGGTTAATAAAGTATGGGTTTTAAACTATATGGATGTGAATTTTCTCACATGCAATATGGGTGGAAATTGGTCCAATTGTATTTTTTTTTCTTAAAACCTTTTTATCTCTTAATTTTCTTTTATGTTTTAAAATGTTTTATTTTCAAATTTGTTTTAAAATATTTTTAATTTTGTTTTAAAATTAATTTTTATAATTTTAAATTTTAATTTTATGGAAACATCAAAAATTTAAAAAATCAATTTTAATTTTCTTATTTTATATCTTTTATATTTTATATCTTAATTTTATTAATAACATCAAAAGCTTTAAAACAATTTTTAATTCAATATTTCAAATTAAATATTTTTAAAGTATAAATTAAATATTTTTTTAAAAAGTGTTAGGCATGAAATTTTATCCCCTAAAAAAATATTGAAAACACCATTTAATTAAATATAACCCTTATATAAAACATAAAACAATCTTTGTCTTTCAAACACAAACCAACAAGAATGTGCAATACACTTTTGATGAGTGTCATCTAATTTTTTCTGAATTGATTGACCATGTGCAGAAATGACCACGAATCACTTAACTCTTTAATACAGGCTCTCTTAAAGCAAGGGCCTTCAACCTGAAAGTCATTTCAGGAAACTCAACCAGGGAACACTTGTGAATTTTTGATAAATCGAGATGGGACTTCTTCGCTAAATTTTTTGGTTGGATGAGCCCACCACTATTTTGAAGGATAGGGCAGATGCGTTGGAAGAGCGCCCTCCACCCATGGTTACCGCCATGAAGGGCCTAAATTTTAAAGGTAATATTAAATTTTCTATTACTTACTTCCTTAAATATAAGGTGGTGAATATAAAAGCATATTAAATTCTCCATTATCTGTTCTTTGTAATCGAAAACAACATTACATACATTTCCTCAAATTATTTTTTCTCACATAGAAATCGTGGGCGCTTCCATGTTGTAATGAGAGGAACACAAAGCCTTCACGAACTAAAATAATAACCATATCATTTTAAATGTCAAATATCCAATAATCTAAATAATTAAAAGTAATAGATGAAAAAATTGGGAGGATCGACTCCATTTTATTCTAATGATGTAAATTCGTTTTCATGATCTTAAAATAAGCACGATTCAGTGCTTTTTATTAACTGAAATCCATCATTTTAAACGTCAAATCTCCAATAATCTAAATAATTAAAAGTAATAGATGAAAATATTGGGAGGATCGGCTCCATTTTGTTCTAATGATGTAAATTCGTTTCCATGATCTTAAAATAAGCACGATTCAGTGCTTTTTATTAACTGAAATCCAACCAGAAAATAAACATATCTCTTTTATAACATGACAGTTAAATCCAACCAGAAAATTAGCAAAGGTAAAATAAACATATTTTGTTAACATGAGAAGCACTGTATTTAATTTGTGATTTCGTATATCTACCTTTGTCAAGAACATATCAGTAAGAAACATGACTTTATTATAAAGAAAAACATCTCTAGGGGTATCATATATTTTTAATCAGGGCAATTTCCAATCATTGTATAACTAATATTCTCTCATTGATTAATCTGCAAAATATACATTAAAATAAGATTGGCGAAGACATCAAAATAAGAGCTCATATATTTATTTTTAATCAGGGCAATTTCCAATCATTGTATAACTAATATTCTCTCATTGATTAATCTGCAAAATATACATTAAAATAAGATTGGCGAAGACATCAAAATAAGACTGAAATTCTCATCTTCAGCTAGAAGAAATCTGGCTGTTCCACATGTATCTGACTTTCTAACTTTCCAAACCATCCGCTCTGTATATTCTTTTATGAGGAGGTCACAAGGCGGTGCAAACTACTGAAACACACGTACAACTGAGAAAAGCCAGCAAAAAAATGAAACAATGAAGTTACAATGTATTATACATCAAATGCAATCTAAATTATACGCCAAGTTTTATACCCTTCATAGCCTGTGAGATTCATGAGATTTTGACTTGCAAGTTCTAACAAGATGCTGTCAAAGCCTCCATTCCATCCCAAGTGGACATATAAATCTAAATATCCAATAATGAATCTACTTCGAACTTTCTACCTTTCGGAAATGCCCCCCAAGTCTAAAAAGAACTGCTTCTCTTTAGGATTGAGGATATCTATACTTGTTTTCAAACGACTAAGAAGACCATCTTTGTGATCTTTCAAAATAAGTTCACCTCTGGAAAGCTTCTCCTTGCAAAGTTCTCAACCTGGCAGGGTTTTACTGTGCAAAGAACTTCCAATAACCTTAAGGGAAAGTGGTAAACCCTTACACTCTGCTGCAACCTACAGAGCTAGTACCAGTTAAACTTTTTTCTGCATAAACCATGACTTGCAACTTTTGCTCGAGGTCTATTAAACAATCATTTTTAAGTTGTGAATTTGAATATCGATTGCAAAATTAGGGTTAGGATCTAGTTAAGATACATGAGATTATGAATGGTATGTCTAATTCATACCTGTTTAACAGAAAAGTAGCAGAAAAGTGGCAGGGCGTCATTGACCTCCAACATAGGCATATTGTAAAGACGAGCATCGCTTCTTTTTAGAATATTGAAATTATCTCTGGTTGTGACAACGGTTTTGTATCCCTTTGAATGTAGAAATATATTCAACTGGTTGAAAATATATGAGCAGTAAGACTACATGTACCAACTACTAAACTCACAGATAACAAATTCCCCTAACCAGATTTCAATCAACATCCAAAAATCTCTTTAATAAAAAAAAATGAAAACGTTTAAACTACAACTCTATTTAATTAAGTAGATATTATCCACTGTTTTCCTATAATCAGACGTCAAAATCCGAGCCTGGCAACTTACCTGTTATATGATTTTCATATGTTCAGAAGTGACTGTTATTCACGGTTCCGTTCACGTCTATGTTTCTGGATCAGTTATTCTCAGCGTTATGTCAAACGTAATAAGCGTTATGTCAGTATAACAAACCAAATCTCTGGAAAGGCAAACATCATAATAAAAACTGAAATCAAGGTTAGGAGTCCCATGCACGCAATGAGCCTTTACGGCAGTCTATAAAATTGCATTACCATACCACCACATAATCATTGGGGCAGATTCCTCGTCTTCTTCTCTGTGGCAGATTCCTCGTCTTATTCTCGCAGTTATGGCTCAGATGTGTTTAAGGTCTGAGGAAATACCAGGGACAACAGATGTTCAACGGCCAGCTACAGAAGAGGTGAAGGCGCACTCAACTGAAGTACAGGAGGAGAGTAAGGCTGCCATCCATCATCAAATGGATCACAAAAGTCTGTTGCAGAGCGATGCTCTCTATCAGGTTAGTCTCACCCCCACTGGCTGTTTGAATTGGCGCGCTATAGAAGTTAATTATTGAAAATATTGTGAAAGTTTTGTTAGGTTTTTACAAAAGATTTATCATAGAACAGAGTAACATAATTTAAGCTTTAAGTTGGTGTGTTGAAGCCTAGTTTTGCACAAGAACATGGTTATTGGTTTGGTTATGTCTATGTTAAGGTTTATGGTTTTTGGAGGAAATGCCCACCCAAGAAAGATGACTACTAGTTATATGTACAGTTTGTATCTTTTTGTGAAATAGGTTAAGTTGTATGACTGAATTATGCTATATTTGCTTTCCTAGATAACTGATTAATAGAAGGCCACACCACATATCTAGATTGTTTTTCTAGATAACTGGTGAATATAGCGGTAGACCATGTATATCAACATATATGAGAGTATGTCAATAGAATGGCTAGTAGTCCATGTTAAATATATTGTACCCTCAACAGTATGACCGTTTACTGCCCGCTGTACTGGACAGTTGTACTTTCTATTTTTGTCTTGCTTGAGCATATATAGCTCAACCATCTTACATTGTAACCACTTCTTCAGTTCTTCAATCTCTTCAGTTCTGTTGTGTACTTCTTCATACATTTGAATATACTATTCTTTTCTCTCTGCATTTATCTGTCCTTCACAATTTATCATGGTATCAGAGCTACAACAGTAAGCCTCTTAACACAGTCGGGAGAGCAACTCGATCCTCACAGCGCAGAGCCTCACAGATCTTGAGAGCACGAGTCACAGACTTTTCACAAGGTTTGGAAAGCTGTCTGCAATACTCTTTAAAGATCGCCGTGAGAAGCTAGTGGAGGAAGCAGAGATCGCAGAAGAAGAAACCTGCACAATTTTCTCAAAGAACCGTCAAAGATTGACGCAGAAGAGCTCCAGAACGAAAGAAGTTTAAAGAACTTGAAGATTTCGCTTCAATTCATTAAAGATTCAAGCAGAAGGCTGAATCGTTTAAAGATTTTTTGAAAATAGCTCAAATCTGTCAAATATTGTAGCAGATCATGAAGAAACCGTGAAATTCTTTCAAATCTTTGAAAGATTCACAAATCTTTTCTTCCGCAGGAGAAAATTCTGTTAAATTCGGGAAAGATCGCGTCAAACACGCAAAGAACAACCATTAAGACTGCAAGAGTCATCTTGCGATCAGATCTGAGGCGGGAAA
>SNQJ01S0049109.1:54631-99237 GCA_010110895.2 Picea sitchensis | reverse complement strand
AAGAGAGAGTTTAACTCTCCATCCTTGCCCCTTCCTTCCACCCAAGAATATATGAGAGATAATAAAAATTTACATTAAATCATCACCATCAACCAATCATCACATAGAACCTAATAATGTTTCCTGAGACTTCTTCAATTTCTGAAATTATTCAAGTCTTGGAGTACTCTGATCCTATAGATAATATTACTCAATGTATTATCTGAAACTCCTCCAAGTTTCACTCCTTGAATCCTCCCCAAAAAGAAGTTATAGAAAGAATGGTAGACTTTATTCAATTATGATCTATTCAGGAGAGTGAACTTTCACATAATGCCCCACACTCAATATTTAAGATCTAATTTTGAAACTTGTACACAAAGAAAATACATTCCGTACTCTTTCCAATGAAAATTTTCCCACTTCATTTGGATTCTCTATGAAGAAGTTATACTTTTTTTACCCGGAACACCTATTTATTTAATAGCTTCAGGACTGGTCACAAACCCTCTCTTCCTCAGAGTGTATCTCCATAATTATAGAGAATCAAGAGCTGAAATTTTTACCATAGGTGCCTTGGTATGCCTTCTCAATACCATATAAATTTCACCACCTGAATTGTTCTAGAAAAAAAGTTCTAGAAAAAATGGTAAGATGACCTGAAAATAACATACCTTAGAACACATCACCAAAACACTTCATCCTCCCTTGAAATCCGTCCTTCTTTACTTATGATTTCCTATGAAAATTGACTTATGTATCAAATGAATGTATAATGATATTTATTTATACCATTTATGTCACTTCCTTTTAACATTAGGGCTGACCTAACAATTTCTTGTTTTGTAATTCTTTTCTTTAATTATCTTCAGGGCCTACATGTACTTCCTTCTTCAATTCACTTTGTCATCTTCAAAAAATAATTTCTCCTCAACCATAAGGATCCATGTGACATGCCACATACCACAGGAAATAAAATGATGTATACTATCCATCCATGGGTCTTGTATCTACATGTGCATTTTCCTTCATGTCCAAATACCTTCATCAATCTTGCAGTCCAAAACCCATGACTAGGGTTGACATCAATGACAACAACCAATATTCCAACAGGATCTTCAAACATGCTTTGATACCATGTTCGACAACACATGTATTCCAATAGAGGATGAGAAATTTTAGTAACCACTCACACATCCTGATCAAAGATCAAAACATCAATGTTTTGACATGGTAAAACCCCTACGGGGAAACTGTTGGATTATTGAGAGGGGGGGTTAATTAGTAATAGAGAAATGTAATCTTTTTTAACCATATAATGCATGTGTTATATCAATGTAGAATTATCATCCAATAATTGCAGAGTAAATAAACAATGAACATATAGGAAATCATACACATACATAGTACAACAATGTTTTTACTTGGAAACCCAAAGCGGGAGAAAACCAAGGAATGTTTTTTCGTATATGTATTTAAGAATTACATTCATTGGATGTACCAATTTCATTTTTTTCCCATCTTCAACTGGAAGGAGGCTCCAACCCCCTAGTTTCTCAGGCTACAACCTGAGGGAAACTCCAACTCCCCGATTCTCTTGCTACAACCAGAAGGAGGCTACAACCCCCTATGTTCTCCGACTACAACCAAAAGGTGGCTACAACCAATTTTATTTTTCCCATCCAACCACCATGAAATATAAGTAGAATGATGGAACCACTGTCACATTATCACTGTGAGATATGTCGTTGTAAACATGTACCAATCAACCTGCACCAAACAACCTATAACAACATGTACCAAGAACCTGTGCCAACATGTACCATACATCAACCTGTACCTCAACCTGTACCATAAACAAGTGCATCAACCATGCACCAAACCTGTAAAAATAACCTGTCATCAACCTGTACCTCAACTTGTACCATAAACAAGTGCATAAACCATGCACCAAACCTATACAAATAACCTGTCATCAACCTGTACCATAGACAAGTGCATCAACCATGAACCAACATGTACCTTAACCTCTACCATAAACAAGTGCACTAAACATACACCAAATATGTACCAATCATGCATCAAATAAACATAAACTATGACTCATCAAGATGTACAAACATCATCAACTATACACCTCATGTATGTGTCAACTCATCAACTACTTGTCTCAACCATGTACCCAACATGTACCTCAACCAAAATCCTTCATCAATTTCATCATCTAAATATGATTTGTAACTCTGTAATAGACCTGGTGTACATGATCACATACCTACAAACCTTCCTTAACTTTAACAACAAGAGACTAGCATTTTCATCAAACTTTACTTTAGTCTCACATGACTAATTTTGGATTAGTCAACAACTCTAACTTGAAATAATAATAACTATGTACCTATAATGAATAAAGATATGAAAATAGTAGACAATGTTCTTCAATGTGCTTTATGCAATTGCTTCAGGTTTCACTACTTGGAACCTCTCAAGATTTTTTTTTTAGCAAAAATGGCATACCTTGTTGAATTCTGCCTTATTCTAGAGTGCAAACTTGTAGAGTGTGCTCCACACAAAATATTTATTGTATGGATGTGAAAATGGTAAAAAAAATACTACAGACTGTATTATAAACAATACATTTGGTATTAATAAATTTGGATCTGTTTTGAAGAAGTTATGACATTTTTACCCGAAACACTTGTTTTAGACTAGTTTCAGCACTAGCCACAAACCCTATTTTCCACGGAGTGTAACTCCAAAAATACAACGAACCACAAGCTAGATTTTGTATCATAGCTACTTGGATATGTTTCCTCAACAAACTCCATATTTCGTGGTCTGAATCATTCTAGAAAAAAAAAATTATTGCAAAAATGGTGAGATGACCTATAAATAACATATCTTAGAAAGCATCATCAAAAGCATTTATCCTCCCTTGAATTTCGACCTTCTTTACTTCAGCTTCCCTATAAAATTTGCCTTAGATGTCCTTTTGTTACCTCAGTCACTTATAGATATTCAATATGGTCAAGTGTGATTAAAATGAGAGACTCTTTCCTCTTATTTATACTTTTATGTAACTTCCTCAAGGGGTTACCTTCTAACCATTGTAAACCACTCTGCTTATTTTAGGGCTAACCCACTTCTAACCACTTGTCCACCTAGTAATTTCTCCATTAACTTTATTATTTAAATAATTTATTTTTTATCCACTTTTACTTATAGTACACCCATCACTTCACTTTATTATTTAAATAATTTCTTCTTTGCAACCACTTTGACTACTTTGAGCTTTTGGGGCTTCTAGATGACTCATGAGGGTTCTCCAACTTCACATGGCCATAACTCTCTAACCGTGAGAAGTTATGTGACATTCCACATACCACCAAAAATGGCATGGCATGTACTATCCATCTATAATAGTATTATTCAAATATTTTCTTCTTTGCAACCACTTTGACTACTTTGACCTTTTGGGGATTCTAGATGACTCATGAGGGTTCTCCACCTTCACATAGACACAAGTCTCTAACCGTCTGGAGTTATGTGATGTTTCACATACCACTGGAAATGGCATGACATGTAATATCCATCAAGAATACTCTTACCTTCAAATATATTAAAACTCATACCATTATATATCAAACAAAATTGGGTCCATTACCCAAACCTTTGTGCTAACGGAATTCTCTACTAGACTTTATTCAAGGGTTGACATCAATGAAAACCAACCCAAATAATCAAGAATCTCCCCCTTTGGCATTGATGGAAACACTTTGATGCAATACTGAATACATATCACTCATTCTCCCCCTATCTCCCCTTTTGGCATTGATGGAAACACTTTGATGCAATACTGAATACATATCACTCATTCTCCCCCGTTACCATCGCCTTCCTCGAACCATGTTTATGCGGATCTTTCTCCAAGCATTTACCTTGCATATGATAAATCTCTCCCTTGTCATCAATGGAAAAGTATTTCCATCCGAGGCTGCTCCCCCACTCAAACTCTTCAACTAGTCTCCCAACTTAAATTATCCTCTTTATGGTGCTTCCTCATGTAACTATAAGACATACAAGATAAGAATTCAAAAAACATTCATTTTGAGTAATAAATTACTTTGAGTCTCTAGTGAAGATACTCAAAGGTTTCCCCTGGAAATGGTTTTGTAAATATGTCTCCACTTGTTCTTTTTACCTACATATCTAACTCTGATGTTCTCTATGCAACTTGTTCCTGCATAGAAAGTGATACTTTATTTGGATGTTCTTCGCCTCTGAGTGCATCATTGGGTTCTTTGAGATACCAATGGCACCTATATTATCAAAATAGATTGGAATGGGCCCATCTATCCAATTTGTATATTTGTGAAAGTTTATTTCATCCATAGAACCTAAGTACAAACATCATGTTGCTGCAATATACTCTTTCTTTACTGTAGATAGAGATAACGACATAATGATTTTTTTTTTTGCTTAGCCAAGATACTAAAACTCACCCAAGTGTAATGTTTCTCCATTTGTTCTTTGTTGGTCATCAATACAACAAAGCACCAGTGGAGCAACATTCTATGTAGGAAATAAGTGATAGATCCTTTCCTTTTGATGTTATAATACAAAAATCTTATGTTCCTTTGAGATATTCAAAAAATTCTTCACTGCTAAGACATGTGAATCCTTTGATGTTGCTTGAAATATGTCACTCTATCCAACTGGTCAGCTTTACATGTGGTCCGATGTTGTCACATAGTAAGCTACCAATAATTGGATTGTATTCTCCTGGGTCTCAGAGACTTTGAATCATCTTTTCTCAATCCTGCAATTATTTGCATAGGAGTGATAATCGGCTTGTAATCTTCCTTTTTGAACCTCTTTATCATTTCTTGAATATACTTAGTTTGAGAAATAAATTTCCTTAGTTGCTTTGATGTATCTCAAGACCTTAAAGAAGGATATTTCTTCAAGTAATGACACTTCAAATTCATTATGCATATCCTTTGTAAAATTCTAGCTTAACTCACATCAAGATTTCCAAAAATAATATCAACATAAACTTCAATTAATAAAATAATATCTTTGAGTTACCTTATGTAGAGGTTGATGTTTGCACTTCCTTTGGGAACCCCTCGCTTTTTATTGTTAGATATTTATCCAATTTAGAGTACCATGCTATAGGATCTTGTTTTAGATGATACAAGTCCTTCTTTTTCTTATTATGCATACATAATATAAGTGCTTCTCTGACAACTGAAATCCTCCGGGTTGTTCAATGTAGACTTTTCTTCAAGTTCCTCATTCATAAAGGATGATTTTGCATTCATCTGATACATTTTAATATTATTGGAGCATGCATAAGCTAAGAGTAAAATCGCATTGTTTCTATTAGTGGTAACCTGAAAATGTCTCTTCAAAGTTGATTCATCTAACCTCGTGTATATCCTTTTTATATATACAAATATAGCTTTTTTTCTTTATAACTTGTCCATCTTCATTCAATTTGTATTTATGAAACCCACTTTGTGTCAATCACATTCTTATTCTTTGTTCTTTGAACCACCTCAAAGTGTCATTCTTCTCTATTTGATCCAATTCTTCATTCATCTCCTTATTTGATAATTCATCCTTGTTGGCCTCCTTCAAAATTGTTTGTCTAATCAGATAAGAGTAATTAGGTTCATTTGTTCTCGTGAAGGGATTCTTCTTCTAGTCTCCAACTCTTGCATCATTGTTTCCTATAATTTGTTTTGAAGGATGATTATTTTGTACTTGTTTCCTAGGTGTCTTTAGAGGCACTTGATGAACTTTCTCATCTACTTATGTTTTATCTTCTTCATCTTCATCTTCCCTTTCTACTTTTTCTTCATCTTCCTTTCTTTCTTCATAACGTTGTTCCATTGATTCATTTTCTTATTCCTTTTATTCACGCCCACTTTAATCATAATTGTTACATTGATGTTTTCACAAATTCGCTCAACCTCAGATTGTAACACTTATATTATTTCATTGTACTTGAGTAAACTTAAATCAAGCAATTCTTTTGTACAATAATTTAGGGTCAAACTTCCCATCTCTACCATATTCTTTTGATGTAGCTTTTCTTCCAAATACTCACATGCTTCACATTTGCTAGTCTTCCCTTCCATAGTTTGTAGGGAGTTTTGTCATTGTTGTTTCAGAGCATCACTTTGTTTCTTTTGAATGTGAATTATTGTATGTAATACCTGTGTCCAAAAAAATATCAGTCAATCCCTTTATAATTGTTCTGTTTCATTTCCTATATAATGATAATCCATTATGATAATGTTCCTTTGTCTCTCAACCACTTCTCAACCAATCAGAATCCATGCTCTCGTCTAATCATCATATATCTATTCAGTCCCATTTAAATAAAATTTATGACCTATCTTCTCGTCTATATTGTACAAGACTCATCAGACAACTATCCATAATGATGTATCTCCATTTATCACTATACTATCATGAAGTCTTCACTACTAAAACTAATTAATCTATCATACTATACTCCTGCTAACTAACTGCTTTGAATCTATCTTCTCAAAATATACAAGCTACTCGAAGGACGGTTCTTTAGTCTATCACAACTATCACATACACTCCCCCTATCTAATATTCATATTGTCTAGGAGTCTCTAACCTACATGGATCAAAACCATGCTCCATGTGTATTCAATATCATATTTTTTTATAGATTCATCATCTCTTTGAGATATGACTTATTTATTTATGTTTGTGGATTCATTTTTCACTACAATGCATGAAAGTAGAATCTCTTGAACCCGTTCCTTATTTACTCCAATTTTTGTATTTCTTTTTAGTTATTTACCAAACATTTCTCAGATTCCGACATCTTTTCTTTTCTCTCAGAGAATTTTCTTCATCTGCTCTATTTCCAATCTTGTGATTCTGGACCTGCATTTTTTCACTTGTTCTTCATGTTTTCTCATCCATACTCTCTTATATCCGACATCGTCTCTTTCATGGAAGTATCGATCAAGGTTACTTACAATCACTAGCTATGTATCCACAATTATGACATTTGTAACATCTAATGTTATGTGGCCATACATAAGATTTTCTTGCTTGAAAATTTCTTTTTATAATCCCTAAGCACCGCAATCCTTATGTCCAAATTACAATAAAAATAATGACCATAAAAGAAATTTCATACCTCGGGATGGAATGATCTTCTTTGTATGTAGTCCTAAATTTCTGCCTTGACTGGATCATGTTCATGATTGAAGCTTTTTTTTGGTTTGAGCATGGATGGTATTCTTGAACATGTACTCTTTTTAGTTTTCTTAGATTTTGCTGGACCGTGATTCCTTACTTTGAGTATTTTGTATAATCCTTTCTCTTTCTTCATTTTTATTTTCTAGCAACCTAGAGTGTTTCTCTTTATTCTCTACAACTAATACTGATGTTTTTGTCTCTTCAACATACTCTCTTTTGAGCTTGATAATTTACTTCTCAATGTGACAACTTCTTCTTCAAGCTTCCTCAACCTCTTCTTCTTTTCTTTAATATCTGAAACTTCATGACTTTTGTTGTTCTCTTCGCTTCTTCAAGCTTCTAATTTTTAATGTGATTATTTATTCTTCAAGTACTTTCTCTTGACCAAACTCTGACTCAAGTTGGTTTATATTGTTAGTTCTTCCTTGAGATGATATGTCAATATCTTCTCTCATTTCTACTTCTTCATTCTCACTGTAAGTATGTTGGCTCCCAAATATTGTTTTTGATCTTTAATATTTCTTCGAGATTTTCGCATATTCTAGCCGAGTTCTTAAGTTCTTGATTACTTGTTGGGATTCTTCAAAAATGTGAGCACTTTCCTTTTGTTTCATCAATTCCTTCCTTGAGTGACTTGTTTATTCTCTTTCTTTTTCTTAGATCATTTAAAGCATTGATCAATTCTTCTTCATACTCCTCTTTCCTTTTCAATTAGTTTTTGTGTCTCATTGCATTCTATTTTAAGATGTCCTGTGTTTTTCACAATTAAAGAAAAACAACATACTGCTGATTGTGTACTCTTCATATTCTAAATCTACTTGACATGGTGAACATATTTCTCTTGATCCGCACTGCATCTCTTTGGAATTTTCTAACTGCGGATGGGTGAAGTGTAATGAACCCCAAAATTACAAAAAGTAAAAAAATAAAATTATAGGGACATTAACCTCTTTACAATTAACTTATCTTCCTTTCTTTACAGTTAACAGATTCAAAGATGTAAAGATAAGTTCTAGAAGCAGACATTATCTTTGATCAACTATTCATGGGCTTATGTTCCTACTTTTTTTACTTTCCTGGAGCTATTCAATTTACAAGGTAATCATAAGATTAGCTATGAATGGCTTTATCATTCCTAGCCTATCAAATTCCTTGCTATATTTCTATCATTATGGGAGTGCTTAATACCATTCAAAAAACAAATCCTCTTGCTCCTTGAAAAATACATTCTTAGTATATATATATATATATATATATATATATATATATATATATATTATACATATCTATAAAAAATTCCTATAGATTAACTCCTTTATATGTGAATCTGCATTTTAAATGTATTATGCATACTATCAAAGCCCTTTTATAACCTATAATTCGAGGTATTATTATTTCTAAAGGGTAAACTCTAAATTCTGAACATCTTTCGCTTTCCTGTCTAGCTAGTGCTAAGGTATATAGGATAACACATTTAGTCATAACTAAACTAAGAGTATTCCAGTATGCGACACCATTACCAGTCGTGGTATGGCTGTGATATAAAGGTCTTAGTTTGAAATTTTTCCCAACAAGGAAACTTGGACAAGTTTAGTTCTTGGTCCACTTTCACGTTAAAAATAAAAGGGTTGATCGTTTCTCATCGGAGTGTAAGGGCAAGCCCCTTACGAGTTGAATCGTTACACTCTAACTGAACTAAGGCTTAACTTCATTAGTTACAAGGTAATATTTTGAAACCTTTCCCTCCTTCTCAATAACTCGACGCAATTCAAATTCATTTAATGGAGGTCTGCGCAGGGTCCCATCTAAGGCTTGTCACCTGTCTTCATGTCTAGTGTTGAATAGGCCACCTCCTGAATGTCACATGGCATGATATTGGGTGTTTGTTCGACCGGGTCACTTGTTCAAGTGTCTACCACCAGAGGGTCTTCTAAACTACTAGATTGATGACACATAATTGTAGTTTTTGCTTAAGGTTACTGCTCCCATTCAATGTAAGCCCGTAAATAAACATATATCGTGGAAGTTTTGTGTATCAATGATATGTTAGGAAGCACCCTATTGCATGCTATTAATTGAATTCGTGACTTAATGTTTAAGGTTACATATTCCATTTAAATCATATTGATATCTATGTGTGTAAACCAATATCCAAAAAATTGGTGTCTCGCATGAGTATTAATTGCTAAATCTTCGAAAGCATTACATTCCTTCACACCGGGAGTATATTCGATTTATGTTTTGATAAAGAAGTACTCGGCATAATATTTAGTTCAATATTAAATGTTTTGGCAAAATATACCTTTCAGCAAGAATATCTGACTCCTACGCTAACTAGATTCTTGCATTTGTTCTAAAGTGTAGAATACATTTCATCTTGTATTTCTTGATCATTTTAATTTTTAGAAGCTTATTCCCTTGATTTCTTTCCTCTCTGCATCTAAGTTTACGAATTTTTTAACGCTACCTAATGATGGGACCCCACTTTATGAGGGTACCCATCAGATTGATTTTGGCCCACTTATCCCTTCTAGTCCGTGGATGACTACGTCGGATGCATAGATAAGACGACTTGTACCATAGGCCCAAGTTAAGTACAATCCAAAATTTTATGTATTTATTTCTTTATAATCAAATTATCTCAAGAATTTAATTATGTATATCATGTAAGTGAATCGATCATTCCTTTGTAGTTACTAATGGAAATTACTTGATTCCCTTACAGGGTTGGAGCATCCGAAAATTTGGATTCTGGGCATCCCTCTCAGTAAAAGGTAGTCGAAATATTTTTAGACTCCTGCATTTATCGCTCTGTGTTCTAATAACAAAGATTCTCAGCTCCAACCTCGAATACCGTATTGAGTACAATTCCATCCCAGTTCATATTTAGCAAATGAATCGAATGTTGTAACAGTATTAACTATCAGAGACTATATCGCAATACTTGCTTAGGTTGGGCACACCTTTGATTTCTGGTTTCGATTTGGGTTGTATGATAACCTTTAATTTTTAAGTCACAATTCTTTTTTTTTTTTTCTCCCGCATACTTTGTAATAAAAATACAAGGATTAATAACGACTTAATTCCTAGGTTTGTCATCACATTATAACTAGTTTATTTATAAAAAGAAGAGCATATCACCATGCTCTTACAAAGCATGTCTTTCAATTTTAATTTGCTCATGTATTATTATGTTTTCAAAAAATCTTCATTGTACACAGATCTATTATTTTCTTTTATTTCATTGATGTCTAACTTATACAGAGGCAGGAACGATTCATTATTTGTTAAGAAATCTATGACATTTCGAACTTATCAAAATATGTGTATATATACATTAAGGGTTTCATAATCTCTCATTTTTTCTCCTCGGGACCATCTGATTTTGCTCCTCTAACATTTCATTCCATAAATTTGTTTTTGTTGAAATATTCTATTCATTTTTATTTATTATTTCCAAAACTTAGTATATGGCCAGTTAGACCTAATCGTCCTCCATTATATCCTTAGTACCTATTGATATACATACTTTAGGATTTTTAAGTGAGTCTCTACAATGATGGTTATCTCTCTCTCTCTCTCTCTCTCTCTATATATATATATATATATATCATACATAGTTGGTTCCTATTATGTATAATCATTTGCAATAGTAATTTAATTTGATAGGATAAATCATCCAAAGTCAAGAGATAACCCACAACGAGCATATATGTAAGTATAGGTGTGTAATATTCGTAAGGTTTACTTCCAGAATAGTGTTTACTTAACCTGACATACACTTGCAAAAAATAATGACCAGATGTATATGATGCACCGAACTGGCAGTAATTTCTAGCACAAAATAATGAAGTAGTAATCTATTAACACAATTATATTTCCTAATACATTTCCACCATTCGATTTTCATTCCATCCGAACTAATTAGTAGGGTTTACTCAACAGTTATAGTTAAACTATGAGGGTCTATCCTACATTTCATTACATTCTTTCATAATTTAATAAAACAGAGTACCTCATTAATTTTAAACAAATGAAATCATATCAGTCAATAATTCACAATGATATTTGAATAGAGAAGGAGACTTATAGACATATTCAACAAATTTTCAAACAACAAATGGAACAACCAAGTCCACCCAACCATAGAACATATAACAACCAATCTAATTTGTCTCATTCACCCTTGCCAATCCATGAATCCATGAGGGAGAAACCCCACAAATCCTCCTTAGCAATAGTCCTTTAGTTTTCATCATATTTCTCCTTGCCTCACACTCAATCCGCAGTTTTCATAACAAGAAGAGATATTTCTTTTCCCAACATACTAGGCAACGCCCCTTCTCCTCCCATATGATATATATCCAAAATCAAAATGTGCCTAGGTCATTTTCCTCCCTTGGGAATTTTTGTAACTTTCCAAATCCAGATCGTGTGGTTGCCAATGGCCAAATTCTCGATTTCCACTTGTCACATTTATCCCTAGGGTAGTTCCAACATGTTCCCCTCTCATGGAGTCACAGTCAGCTGATTTCAACCTGGCTGTTCCATTTGTCCATCAACAACAAATATAAAATATTTTGTTTCCTACAAGTTTCATAGTCTTCAACAATTAGCTAGGTCAAATAAGATCTCTTCCCAACAAATATAATAATCACCATACTAACTAAATTTAATTGAATTTATAAATGGCAATAATTCTCCAATTTTGAATTTACTAAAAGTGGAAATAGTTTCCTAAGTAAATTTCAGATTTAAAAACAATTTAATTTTGGGGGTGTCACATCCTTTCCCCTTTAATAAAACATTGTCCTCTGTTCATTCCTCTGGAACAGATTGATGAGTAGCTCGCAAATCTCTCCCCTCCAACCCCAAGTGGTCTCCTCTGGTCTAGAGTGCTTCCATCAGACTTTACCTCAACTTACTCCATTTTGTTTCTCAAGTGCTATTTCCTTTCCAAAAATGCAAGGTTCCCTCTTGAACTCTCCTCTCGTTCCAATCTGGCATCAAGTTCCAATCATCATATGAGTAGGGTACCTACGAACATAATTTTATCAAAGAAACATGAAATACATTATGGATTTTAGGATTGGCAGGGAGTGCAAGTTGATATGCCAAAATCTAATCTAAGCTAAGATCTCGAAGTAATAAAACTTGGGTGCCAAATTGGCACATTTCCCTAGACTTAGTGAACGCTTTTGGCTTTGAATTTTAAATAGACGTGGTCTCCCACTGGAAATTCCAATTGTCTTCTTCTCGTCCATAACTTTTATGTCCGGGTCTCCGTACTTTTAAGTTCTTTTGTAATTTTCTTTACCATGCTCTCCATTCTTTGGACATCTCCGTCTTTACTCATGATTCTTTTCTAACCTGGTTGTCCCAACTAATCCGAGTCGACACTTTTTGTCAGATGTTATCTTCGAAGGGGATCATATTAGTCGTTGTTTGGTAACCATTGTTGTATGAAATTCCACCGGCAAGTGTGTAGTCTTCCTCAATTTTGTTTCTGGTTTCTTGTTCCTTAATGCATGCGGAGTATATCTATGATTTTGTTTGTTCATTTAGTCTGCCCATCCGCTTGTGGATGATAACTCGCGATGAAATTAAAGTTAGTATTTAACCTTGCAAAAAAATCTTTCCAAAAGCGATGTAAATTTTACGTCTCTATCTAAATCACCATTTTAGGAATACCATGCGCCTAGAAATTTCTTTCATGAATATTTCAAATATGTTAATGTAGGTTTTGCGCAGAATTTACATGAATAAAGTGTGCAGGCTTACTATGTTTATAGATTACCACCACAATTGAATCATTATGTTTTTAGTTCTAGGCAAACCTGTAATAAAGTGTAGTGATATAGTCTCCCATTTCTGTTTTGGTACTAGTAATGGTTGTAGTAGGCTGGTTGGATGCTGGTGTTTGGGTTTAACCTGTTGACAATATTGGCATCTAGCCAAGTATTCCGTTGTTTTTCCTTTTCATTAGGCTAATAAAATAACTTTCTTAGTGTTGTTATCTTTTTCTGGTAACCTGGGTGGCCATAGTATGGTTTCTTATGCACTTCTTCCAAGATTTTTAATTTTAACTCTACTGAATCTTGTATGTATATTCTATTTTTAAATTAGAAGACCATTTCATCCAAACTCTATCTATTTTTGTTCCAATTTTCTCAGGGTGTTATGTAATTGCCGCATCGCTTTTAGTTTAATTTTTCGAGTTGGCTACTTCATGACCTTTTATCCGCCAAGATCTTCTTTTCTTCCTCGCTAACGCTTATTTCAAACAATCTTATGAACTCTTCATAGCATTAGCTACTTTGTTTTCCTTCCCCTTGATATGTATTACCTCAAAGTCACCCTTCAAGAAGGCTAGTGATCTTTGCTTGCTCTTGCACATGACAAAAGTTGACAAAACAAAATTCTCAATTCACTATTTTCTCCGCCATCAATAGTAAATTTTCTTCCCATTATGTAGTGTCACACATTTTTAAGTGTATTAGTAGCTACTAACCTAAGTCAAGGACGAGTTTCATCCATGTTCCTTTATTTTTTTGGGACTCATAAAAAATCACGTTTCCTTCTTGAGTTAAGACACCACATAGTCCTTCTTTAGTTGCGTCTACACAGACGGTGAGTTCTTTGTCTTGATCTACTACCTTTAAAATGGGTGTGTGGTTGTTAACAACTTTGAACTTATTTTAAAAATTCCTTGGATATTTCTATGACCAATTAAACTTGGTTCCCTTCTTTGTAACGATGTGATAGGGTTTGCAATTTTGGAAAATCCCTCTATAAATCTACTGTAATATCCTGCTAATCCCACAAAACTACACACTTCTGTGACAATCGTTGGCGTAGGCCATTCCATGATGGATCTTATTTTCTTAGGATCGATCGCAATGCCTTCTCCAGATATTACATTTCCTAGGTGTTGGACAACTGAGAGAGGGGGGAATCAATTGTTACCATGATTAAACAATTATCCTTATTTTAAATCTTTACAAAGCACTCAATGACAATCACAATAATGAAGGGGAAGTGTTTAGAACATTCAACATCATTCACACATAAGGGATACAGTGAATAGATATTTTCCTGATGAAACCCATAAAGGCTAAAAACCTCTTTCTTTATATGATAAGTATTCTGTACATTCTGTATATTATCATACTTATGAGCACCAAATCATAATGAGGCTACAACCTCTATTTTGTAAGCTTCAACTTGCTGAGAGCACCAACTATTTGTTTTCTCTAGTACCCACTAGAAGAAGCACCAACTCCCTGGTTTTTTTTTAGCACCAACTAGAAGGAAGCGCAAACTCCATGGTTTCTCTGGTTTCTCTAGCACCCTAATAGAAGGAAGAAACAACTCCCCTAAGTGTTCCAAAGACTAACTTCCCACTCACACAAATACCAACTCCAGAGAACTACTTCCTCAAGACCACCTGTTATCCTTGTTTATTTGGAGGTTCAAATGGAAACTAACTCCCCTGTGTTCAAGCAACCACTTTATATCTCCCCTCCCCACCTCCCAACCTCCCAAATATAAATATTTGCTACTGAACTGAGCATGTTGGATATAATGCTCCTACTGTCATTTCACTCTGGCTCCCATCACTGCTCATGCTACTCCTCGACTTCATGTATCAGCTGTCTCTCCAGTCTGCATCTTCATGCATTTCTCAGACTTTAGTTTTCTCACAAAAAGCATATTAGCCTCCTTTTACTCCCACTATCTCTCAGTTTGATTACCTTGCCTTTATGTGTTTCCTTTATGCTATATGCACCATGTCCATTCAATGCACCATTCTCCTTCTTCTCCTCTCAGATTTCTCTCTCAGCTTGCTACACACCTTCTACACGCATTAATCACTCTCAACAATAGCAACACCCATCTCTTATTTGTTCTCAGATACTTATAGTCTTTGTGCACCCTGTGCATGCTATCTTTCCATGTTTCTGTATGCTCTCTCTCGCTCTAGTGATCTTCCGGGATTATCATTGTAACTCTTCATCTTATCTAGCAGTTAAACCCATGCATCAATCATCACTAGGTGTTATAAGTCGAGATTCCACGCTTCTCCAAAGTAGTCGAGACCATCTCTATCATGGTCGCATATCATCCCCTATGTTGTAAGCCATGTGGATCTCAACGCTTCTTCCATCTCCCCCATGAACCATATTCATTCCAATCGAAGAGATGCCTCAGACCTTCTTGGCAACTCCTTTGGAAATCACACCTAAGTCTCTTCAGTATTCTGGCAGAACCATCGTTGGTTTCTAGTACATGAGTGACTCCTGGAATGGAGCCTATGGGGCTCCTTTCCACTTACGTGACCACCAGCGTTGACCACCGGCTTCATAGACATTTTTCCATTTTGCCATTTCACATGTCGCAAATTTCTATTGCGAGGCATCTCGACTTTTCTTAAGTCAATGATCCCCGAACTTTGGTTGCATCTATTCTTCCTCCATCTTCCTCATGATAGACCTCTGGTTAGACTATAACCTTTATTCAAAACCTGCATTTCTCGCATGCCCGTGATTTCGTCACTTTGGGTCTCCTGTGATGAAGAGTTTTGAATCTTGACTCCTCCAACTCTCTATCCAAACCCGCTGATGTGTCTTTTTCGTGAATTCTCACATTTCACATTTCCTGGGCACTTCAGGACTTCGGGTGGATGAAGAGTCTCTGACTCTTGACTCTTCTGAACTCCTCGGGTATCCTAAACCCAAATTGATGCTCCTCAAGCTGGATCTTCTGTTTCATTTCGCACTGGGACTCTCGATGATGAAGAGTCTCAACTCTTCAACTCCTGGTATCTGAAAACTAGTCTTCCTACTTTCAGATTTTGGTGTTTCGTGATTACATTAATTTTGGGACTCCTGCGGATGAAGAGTCTCTGGACTCTGACACTTCAACTCCTGGTATCCTAAACTCTAGTTGATGTGATTGTTTCAGGATCTTCGGTGTTTCACATTTCATGATTCTGATTCCTGAGCAATTAGAGTCTGAATTCTTTCCAACTCCTAGAGATCTCAAACTATCCTCCTACTTTGGGATTCGTTTCTCATTTCACGCATTGGATTCCCTCGATGATGAAGAGTCTCACTCTTCCAACTCCTAGTATCCTGGAGTTGTCCTCCCGCTGGGATTTCAAAGTTTTGCATTTCACGACATGATTCCCCGAGTGATGAAGAGTCTCGAATCTTCCAAATCTTGGTATCTGAAACTGTCCTCCCACTTTAGGGATTGTGTAACCCCATTGCACCTTGCTCTTTAAACAACATGTAGGTTCTCCTCGATCCAATGCCTGCTGGGACCTTGGGCTCAGACCGACGTTCATCGGGAATTCTCAATGGGATCAAAAGATCACTGTCGCTTCTCCCTCAAAGCCACACATCCTCCTAACTTGAATACTTTAAGTGTCAAAGGCTCTAATTTTGACCTATCTAAGATCCTCGGTACACTATCTCTTGAGTTTTGTATATTAAAGATATCCTCCTCTCCGTGCACCTTACGATCAAGGTGGTGACTCTCGGTGACTAATCCTCTCGAGTTTATTGTCCTCGCTTTAACATCACGTGATACCTCGATCTTGCATATCACGACAAGCACACCCGCCTATAAACATGCCAAAAAATCTCCCTTGTCATTGATGGTAACCCTGAATGACTATGCTAATATGTTTGGATCTCCAACTGTAGCATCCAAAGTAGGGACTAATTCTTTTCTCCCCTTTGAGATCAATGTCAACAAACATGCCCTCGAAGCCATTGCAGTATTTTGTGGAGCTATCAGATATTCAATCAATACAAAACTCCCAACAGATGGACTCTCTTAGGTGTGTGAGATGGGATGACACCCAACTTCTGTTCGAGATATTCAAATGGTGTCTTTGCTGGAGGTTTAGTAAAGATGTCTAATTTGTTCTGTGGTTGGAATATAATAGACCCAATACTGACAGATTCTCTCTTATAAAATGGTATTTTATGGGAACATGCTTGGTCTTGGAGGAATACAGGATTCTTAGACATTGATGGCACTGTTATCAATGAATTGGGACGGTAACGATTTAATTCCAAGTCCGCAAGTGTCCGAATCCTTCATCCATAATACCCAAGTAGAATAGGTAGTAGCAGTAATGTACTCTGCCTCTGGAGTTGATAAAGAAATGGAACCTTTGTTTTTACTCAACCATACTAGAGAATCTCTTTAAGAAGAACACACACTTCCACCTGCGGTTTTCTTTTCCTTTCTCATCCACTAGCTAGGGGCCCTAACTGTCTAATTAGTAGACCGATAATTGAAAATTTGATTCTAGGATACCATAGGCCATAGTTCATTGTTTCTTTCAACATCTCAATATCCTTTTCACAGCTAGAAAATGACTCTGTTTAGGTGCAGACTGATATCTTCCTACCATTCCAACAACATGCATTATGTCTGGACGAGATGTTGTGATGTACAACAGACTGCCTATCATTGACCTATATGAACTTTGATCAACATCAGGTGAGTCATCATCCTTGCTTAATTTGCATCCGGTAACCAAAGGTGTGCCCATAGGTTTAAAATCTTCCATTTGAAACCTTTTCAACATTTCTCTTAGATATTTTTCTTGAGAAATGAACATCCCTTTAGACCTCTGAGTAATTTGCAAACCAAGAAAAAATGGTATTTCACCTATCATAGACATTTCAAACTCAGACTCCATGGCAGAAGCAAACCATTGTACCATTGAATCCTTATTACATCGAAAGATGATGTCATCTGCATAGACCAACATGATGAGCAAATCATTATCCTCTGTTTTGATATATAGATTGTTGTCAATTGTTCCTCTCTTGAACCCTTTGTCTTTGAGATACGTATCCAGTCTTTGATACCAGGCACGAGGGGCTTGTTTTAACCCATATAAATATTTCTTTAGCTTGCATACTAAGTCAGGGTTATCAGATAGTTCGAAACCGTCTAGTTGTTCCATATAGACTTCTTCATTTAAATATCCATTTAGAAAAGATGACTTGACATCCATTTGATAGACTTTAAACCTTTTATAACAAGCATAGGCAAGAAATATTATGATAGCTTCTAATCTTGCTACGGGCGCAAATGTTTCATCAAAATCCAGTCCTTCTATTTGAGCATAGCCTTTACAGACCAATCTTGCTTTGTTCTTGATAACCTGTCCCTACTCATTCAACTGATTCTTAAAGATCCATTTGGAACCAATGATATTTTTACCTTCAGGTCTATGAACCATCTCCCATGTATTGTTTTTCTCAATATGATCAAGTTCATCATTCATTGCTTTAAGCCAATGGTCATATTTTCTAGCTTCATCAAAATTCTTGGGTTCTAGAATGGATATGAAAGCTATATGTGATTGTTCAGTGTTTTTGATTATCTTTCTCCTAGTTTGTACACCTTTGTCTTTTTCACCAATTATCTAACTTGCAGGATGATTCTTTTGAGTGATTCTTGAGGACAAATTTGAAGTTGTCTATTGATTTGAGTCTGTCTGAGTATCTGTGTCTTCATCTGATTCAGAGTCTTCGTTTTCTAATTCTTGGACCTATTCATCTTCAATGATTCTTGGACCTATTCATCATCAATGATCAGCATGAAGTAGTTTTCTTTCCCTGTGCCTTCTTGTCTTGATGGTCCACATAAATCCATATGAACTAGTTGGAGTGGTTTCTCTATTGAAATAGAGCTCTTGGACTTAAACTGTGTCCTAGTTAGCTTTCCTACTTGGCAGGGTTTACACATAGAATCTTGGGGTTTTGATATTCTTGGAAGATCTTTTACTGCCTCATGATTTTTGAGCTTGATTAAGTGGTCAAAGTTTAGATGTCCAAGTCTCCTATGCCATAACGAAATTTCATCGTGTTTTCTTAGATGACACTCTTCTCTATATTCTTTCAGCACATATACATTATTTTCTGTCCTTATGCCTTTGGCCACCACTTGTCTTGAGTTTGTAGACTTTATCTTGCAGTCCTTGCATGTGAACACCACTTTGCATCCTCTGTCACACATTTGACTTACAATGAGCAGATTATGTTTCAGCCCATCTACAAGCAGAACATCTTGGGATTTTCCTTTTCCATTACTTAAACTCACCATCCCTTTACCCTTTATTTTACCTGGAGCATCATTTCCAAAGGTTACGCTTCCTAATTTGCTTTCACTTAGAGATAGAAACTTACCTTTGTCTCCTGTCATATGTTTGGAGCATCCACTGTCTATATACCAAGGTTTCATTTGTCTTTGAGCTGACAACACTAATCCACACTTGTCACTTTCTTTCTTCTTCCAAACCTTGACATTCTTAGCAGGGGAATTCAAATATAGTTCATAGTTCCTTAAGCGATAGTCAACACATTTATGTCCATAGTTATGACAGATGTAACATTCTGGTTCATTGAATAAAGGATCATAATGATTGTTATGCTTAACATGTGTCCTTTTCGCATCCATCAAGTGATTTATAGTCTATGCTGGTTTGTTACTTGGCTGTCTCATTCTTTGTGATGGAAAATATCTATACCTTTAATGTCTTGATTGCTCATAATTTAATTTTAAAGAATAGTTTACAGCTTTATGACGAAAGTTAGAACAAAAGAAACAATATCCATAGAAAAAATGTTGGTACCTAGAAAATGGTTGTCTTCTTTGAACAGGTCGATTTCTTCCATGCTGATGATTTCCTTGAGAAGGGAGTGCATTATTTCTTTGTTCTACAGATTCAATCCTAGCACCTTTTTCTTTACTCCTCCTAGGCAGCTGATTATCTTCCTTTGTTTCTGCAGGTTTGTTGTTGTCATTGGTTGTAGATTTGACAAACTTGATGGATTCTTTGGTTCTTGGCTGACCACTACTTGATCCCTCTTCATAACCCAAACCAGTTTTCAGGTTTGGATTCCTTTGTTGATTCAGAATGGTGGCTAATCCTTTTGAGGCTTTGATACTTGATAGATTCTAATGATACAAGGCTTGAAACTTCTCCAACTCTTTCCTAGTTTTCACTACTTCTTCCAGAGCTTTACATCTTGCCTTCCTTTCTGATAATTGTTGTTTCAGAATGTCCTCGATTTTCTTTGCCTCTTCCAATTATACTTTTAGCAGGGCAAATTCTTCATCAGGCTGTTTACTGTCTTTCACGAACTGTATCAACAATTGTTTTAGTTTTATGTTCTTAATTCTAAGTCTGTCAATCTCTTCCAGTCCACTGATCAGTTCTCCTTCCATATCAACCACAACTTCTTCTTCATTAGCCTCACTTCCTGTGCTTTTATTATCATAATCCTCTTTGGACATAAGTATGAAGTCATTTAGTTTTTCTTCAATACAGAAGTCATTGTCTTCATCATCTGAAGGATCATCATCATTGTTTACACAAAGACTTTTCTTCTTAAAATTATTCTCTTTAAATAAATTTTTGTGTTTGTGCTTTTCCTCATCTTCACATGTCTGATCCTTTCCTTTGTGAGGACATTTATTTGCAAAATGACCTATCTTACCAGAGTTGAAACATTTGAAAGGAAATTTACCTTTGTATTTGCCTGATCCCTTCTTCAGTCTCTTCACAATTTTTTCTTCAATTTCATTAGGCTTAGAATCCTCATTCTTGTTTGCTTTAAATGATGCTTCTATGGAGGTGGGTTTATCTTTAACTATTCTCATTTCATATGCAGTCAATGTTCCTAGAAGTTGATCAAACTACAAGGTTTTTAGATCATTAAGTTCTTCTATAGCAGAAACCTTTGGGTTGAACCTATCTGGTAGAGATCTCAAAATTTTATGAACTAAAGAAGGTTCCTCAATTTTTTCACCAAGCGCTTTCATTGCATTTACCAGTTCTTCAACTCTCAAAAAGTATTTTCCAAAAGTTTCATCTTTTTTCATCTTCATCTGTTAAAATTGTACTTTGTAGATTTGAAGCTTGGCATCCTTTACCTTCTCATTACCTTCATAACTGCTAATGAGTGTGTCCCACATTTCTTTGGTAGTTCCTAGGTGCATAAATTTTACGAAGTCTGCTTCTGCAAGCCCACTCAAGATAGCATTCATAGCCTTAGCATTGAAGCTAAATTCTAGCTTGTCATCCTTATTAGCTAGTACAACTGGCTTTACATAACCAGTATCTACCACATCCCATACATCTTCACCTAAAGCCATTATGTAAGTTCTCATTCTAACTTTCCAGAAGGAAAAATTTGTTCCATTGAAAAGAGGGGCCTTATTGGTTGAATTTCCTTCATGGATTGAAATGTTTAATCTCTAGGATCTACCCTTAGATAGAAGGGGCCGACTCTGATACCAAGTGTTGGACAACTGAGAAGGGGGGGGGGGTGAATCAGTTGTTATTGTGCTTAAACAATTATACTTATTTTAAATTATTTACAGACCACTCAATGACAATCACAATAATGCAGGGAAGTAAGCGATAGAACATTCAACATCATTCATGCATAAGGGATACACAGAGACAAATATTTCCTGAGGAAACCCATAAAAGGTAAAAACCTCTTCTTCTTTATATGATAAGTATTCTTTACATTATGTACATTATCATACTTATGAGCACCAACTCATAATGAGGCTACAACCTCTGTTTTGCAAGATGCTACTTGCTGAGAGCACCAACTCTATGATTTCTCTAGCATCAACTAGAAGGAAGCACCAACACCCTGTGTTTCTCTAACACCCACTAGAAGGAAGCACAAACTCCCTGGTTTCTCTAGCACCCGCTAGAAGGAAGCAACAACTCCCTAAGTGTTCTAGCACCAACTGGATGGAAGCACCAAATTCCACTCACACAGGCACCAACCTGTAAAACAGAGAACTACAGTTCTCCTTTGCACCACCCTGCCACCCTTGTTTCTCTAGCTGCAACCAGATGGAAGCTACAACTCCCTGTGTTCAAGCACCCACTTGAACTTCTGAGGACAACAGTCCTCCGTAGCACCTCCCAACCTCGCTGAAATATAAATATTTTCTACTGAAACTTATTACAATGATATAATGTTCAACAATGGATTACCAGTCTCATCATTGTTCTGTTATGCTGCTCTGCTCTCCTGTATTAGTGTCTCTCTATCTGCATCGTCTTGCGATTTATGATCTTCTTTTTTTCTCTACAAGAACACCTCAGCCTTCCTTTACTGTCTCACTGTCTTGCTGCACACATAAATTCCACTTTCTATGCTTCTGCCTTTTATGCTCTGTGCGGCATGTCCATTCAATGCACCATTCCTCTTCTCTGTATTTTAGCTTCTGCACACTCCTCCTTCTACACGCCTGAATCACTCTCAACAACAACAACAACCATCTCTTCTTTATTCTGCATACTTATAGTCTCTGTGCACCTTGTGCATGCTATCTTTCCATGGTTTTGCATGCTCTCTCTTTGCCGAGTGCTCTGCCTGACCATCATTGCAACTCTTTAGCTTCTCTGATAGTTAGACCCATGCGTCCATCATCATTGGGTGTTATGCCAAGATTCCATTGCCTCTCCAACAGTTGACACTCTTCATATTCTCTATCACGTTCGAGCTCATCCCCTATGTTGCAGTTACAAGCTTCAATGGTCTTCCATATGTCAATCCCCTCTATGAACCGTCTTCATTCCACTAGCATATGCCTTGAGACTCTTCAGCTCCTATGGAAATCACACTGAAGTCTCTTCAAGTCCTTTGGAAGAAGCCATCAGTGGTTTCTAGCAGTTACAGAGAAAACCTTGAAATGGAGCCTATCTATGCTAGCTCCTTCCACTTACGTGACCACCGACTACATCGACATTTCGACATTTCGCCATTTCTCCATTTTTCCATTTCCCAATTTCTCATGTCATTAATTCTTATTGCGAGGCATCTCGACTCTCCAAGTCATGATCCCTGAAATGGAGCTTGGTTTCACTAGCTCCTACCTCCATCTTCCTTAGATGTGACCACAACCTTATTCAAAACTACATTTCGCAATTTCACGTTTCGGCACTTCGGGACTCTTGTGATGAAGAGTCTGGGCTCTTGACTCCTCCAATTCCCGGTATCTGAAACTACGATTGATGTGCATGTTTTGGGAATTTTGACGCTTCACATTTCGGCACTTCGGGACTGCTATGATGAAGAGTCTCGACTCTTGACTCTTCCAACTCTTGATATCTAAAACTCTGGTTGATGTGCCTATTTCAGGATCTTTGACGTTTTGCATTTCATGATTCCGGGACTCCTGATGATGAAGAGTCTTGACTCTTCAAACTCCCGGTATCCGAAACTGTCTTCCTACATTCGGGATTTAGGTGTTTCACATTTTGCGCACTTCGGGACTCCTGTGATGAAGAATCTCGACTCTTGACTCTTCCAACTCCTAATATCCGAAACTCCAGTTGATGTGCCTATTTCGGGATATTCGGTGTTTTCAATTTCGCAATTTCGGGACTCTTGATGATGAAGAGTCTTGACTCTTCCAACTCCCGGTATCCGAAACTGTCCTCCTATTTTCGGGATTTCGATGTTTCGCATTTCGCAATTCCGGGACTCCTGATGATGAAGAGTCTCGACTCTTCCAACTCCTGGTATCTGAAGTCGTCCTCCTGCTTTCGGGATTTCGATGTTTCACATTTCCCGATTTTGAGACTCCTGATGATGAACAGTCTCGATTCTTCCAACTCCCGGTATCCGAAACTGCCCTCTCGCTTTCGGGATTTCATAACCCCGTTGCACCTTGCTCTTTAAAGAACGTGCAGGTTCTGTTGGATCCAACGCCAGTCGAACCTCAAGCTCAGATCTGACATTCATTAGGAATTCTCAATGGGATCCAAAGATCACTATTGCTTCTCCTCTTAGGCTTACACATCCTCCTAACTTGGAATAATTTCTAGGTTTCAAATACCTTGATCTTTGATTCGTCTAAGATTCTGAGTACGCTATCTCTCTGGAGATTTGGCAATGAGTTATCCTCATCCCTGGTGCACACCTACACACTCCATGTGACTTTGCGCTAATCCTCTTGAGCTTACATTATCCTTGTTTTTCCATCGCTGCATACTCTGATCTTTCCATCAATGACAAACAAACCTATCTGTAAACATGCCAACACTAGGTACTGTATTTCTTTATGATAAAAGCCACACTTATCAAATTTAGCATATAGTTTGTGCTTCCTTAAATTTTGAAGAACTATCCTTAAGTGCTCTACATGTTCTTCTTTTGTTTTAGAATATACTATAATATCGTCAATAAGTACCAACACAAACTTGTCCAAGTGTTATAGAAAGATTTTCCCCTCATGTTGCTTTCTCTTTGCAGGCGGCTTCCTTAGTATCAATGCTCTTACAACCCTTTATGAATCAGTATGGAGGAGGATACTATCCTGTTGGATAAGGACAGGGTGTAAACCAGGATCCTTCTTGGCCTGCAATTTCTTAGAACCAATCTTTCCTTGAACCTTTCTCTCAAATGCCGCAATCTACCACCGCCACAAGTCCAGTCATTGCGTGTCATACTGGCATTGTATCACCAACCTCTGCTAGTCATGTTTGATATTGGTCGAAAACCTCTACGACTCATGTTGAAGACTTGCAACCAGCCACTGCAAGTCATGTTGGGGGCACAAGTTCAGTCACTACATGTCATACTGGCATTGTATCACCAATCTCTGCTAGTCATGTTGGATATTGGTCGACAACCTCTGCGAGTCATGTTGAATACCTGCAACTAGCCGCTGCAAGTCATGCTGGGGGCACATGTCTAGTCACTGCTATTCACACTACAGATACATCACCAACCTCTACCAGCCATGTTGGAGATTTGTTACTAGCCTATGAAAGTCATGTTGGTATCGTGTCACCAGCCACTACAAGTCATGTTGGGGGCATTCATATGATTGAGAATCCTAGACGTCTCAGACGTAAGCCTAGATTCCTTTGCAGGACTTGTGAAGGAAGTCACCTTACTCGTTTGTCTCTTGTTACTACTGGGATACCAGAAACCTGGGGCTCACCTATGGTCCCTTCAGGTTCTGAGGCATATATGATTTCACAACACTTTGTTCCTTCTTTGGTTTATCCAACAATCATGCCGATGCAATCTTCAGATGACACCTATTTTACTTTAGGGGTTGATGCGTCCTTTGACCTTGTTGTCTCACATCCTGTTCAACCTATGGTCATGTCGATGCAATCTTCGACTGACACCTCTCCTATGTTCAGGGGTGATGCGTCTCTTAACCTTGTTGTCTCGCATCTTGTTTAACCAATGGTCGTGTCGATGCAATATTCGACTGAAAACACTCCCCTTTTTTAGGGTGATGCACCTCTAGACCTTGTTGTCTCGCATCCTATTCAACCAATGGTTGAGGAAGTGATTGTATGGATGCAATCTTCGATCGACCCCATTCTTCTTTTGGAGAGTGACAAGTCTAAGGAAGCAGTCACACCAATGCAATTTTTGGTCAATCCATCTCTTCTGGTTCTAGTTCTATACCTTCTAGGCCATGTCCTTAGAATTTCTAGTACTTCAACTTTTGAACAAGAGATAGTTTTTCTCTTCTCGAGTTCTCTCCCTCCAAGTCTTGACGAGGTTCCCTTTGACTGGTCTGGTCTTGTGGGGTATCCAATGACTCCACCTATGTCTTTTCTAGGAAGAGACATTATCCTATATATCACGGAGACGATAATCTATGTTAGCACTTTGTCCTCCTCGACTTGGAGAGCTTTGGGTCTTCCCAAGTGTGTGTCATTTCTTCATAAGATACTGAAATTCCACAGAAATTATGCACGGGAGCCTTGGCCTCCCCCGTGAATTGTCGCCTAAAATCTCCCTAATGAGTCTTAGTTAAGCTCGTTTATAACTCATTACCAAAAATAGAAAATATTGTCGAGTGATTTGTCCCTTTCATGCTCATTAAATTGAATATCAAAGGTCATGAGTCTTAGTTAATCTCTTTTTCGACTCGTTACCAAAAATAGAAAAGATCGTTGAGTGAACTTGTCATTTTCACACTCGTAAATCGGATTTGAAAAGACGTCTACTTGGCACAAGTTTACCCCTTTTTCACACCAAGTAGACTAAAAGACATAAAGTAGGACATTTTTTGGTATTAAATTGTGATTGCATCGCATGCCCTCGCTTGCAGTATTGAGCCTTTATCTAGTTCTCTCTTTGCGTTATAAACCATTACCTAAGCAATTTTTGCATCCTCAACCAAGCAAAGCCTTGTTTATATCCTTCACAATTCAACACACTATACCCTGGAGGAAACATCACCTCGAGTGTCCATCTCCCTCATGCATTTACTTGCATTGAGCATATGTACGTTCCACTGCTGGAACTAGTTTTTCTTACTTGCGACACGTGTTTCCTCCTTTGTATCATAGCATTCATTTGTTATGAAAAAACAAAAAATATGGGTGGAAAGGGAGTACTATATTTTAATTGGAAATAGTCATGTCGCCTTTGAAAAGAGCACAAAGTTATTGAGTCCTCATGTCATCATAATTTTGGGTTTAGCATGGCCTTAGGAAGCGAATATCGTTAAAAATTTTTCTCTACCGACTGGTTACTCTTCCAGTCACCATAGAGAATGTTATTGATGCCTCCTGCATCTAATAGTCACATTGTTGAGTCTATGTTGTCAGAGTCCACCATATGTCTCATGCTCCTATTCAAAGGAAGTCTATCAACCTGTGTCGGCCACTCCTCAGAAATATTGACTTTGCATGTCGGCCATACCCTTAGTTTGTCTCAGAATCACATGATACTATGGTCTTATCATGCACCCTGGCCCTACTTTCATCATTGGTAGGTCACCTTGAACCCAACAATCGACATTTCATCATTGGTCGTTAACTGGGTGGTTTCCCTTGTGTTCGAAGACAAGACATCTATTCACTCTTTGAGATTCGTGTAGTGTCTTGGATTCCATTAGCCTTATTGGTGGTTTCCTCACCTTTGTCAATAGTTTTCATCATTGGCTGCTATTCAGAGGGTCTTTTTCATGTACCGCTTGCATTTGGTACACGCGAAAAATGCACAGGGTCGTTGGTTCGTGAACATGTTCTTCATCCAATCTCCAACAAATTATGAAGCTCCTGCTTTGTTCCTTGTGATGACTAATGAGAGATGCCTTAATGCTCTCCTTTCAACAGGTCTCTTTCCATGAACTTTAGCTCATTTATTCTGTATATGAGACCTAGTGTTTTATGAGTACCTTGAGGCTTGTAGTCATTACTGGGAGGCTCTCTCTCCATTGACATATGGGAATACGTCAATGTCCCTTGATCAATGTATTTCTCAAGTGTTCGACACTGACTCCTTTATTCACACTTGTAGGAATGTACTCGGTGTCTTGATACCTACTTTCATTATTGGTAGGTTTTCTCGCATTTGTTAACGATATACCTCAATGACTGTTAATCAAACGACGTCTCATTGTGTTTGACCTCAGCTCCTTTATTCACATGATGTATACTTGCACCCTTAGCGGATAGTGTAGAAGACTTGAAGACATCACTATGTGGCCGCAACTTTCCTGAGTTGTTGCTTCCTTTTCATTGAACCAATACCTATATGACTTCACTGATCATGGGAGATCAAAATTATACTCCATGCTATATATATATCTTCAGATTGGGTTTGAGACTGGTTTCATTGGGCCTTGTTCGTGACTATGACAGATTTTGGCATATAACCACATTTGTATTTGCCTATTCATGGCCACAGACACTTATTTGGTATATTTTCCACATGGATATGCATTGTATTCTTGGCAGCCATGTATGCAAAGTCAATACATAATGTAATGAGAAATCAAGTTCATCCAGCTGGTTCTCTACCACTCCACCCCTGGGTTATTTATAATGTATTTCGGCCATCAAATATACTCCTCTATCCTCACACATTAGGGGGCATCTGTTATAGAAAGATTTGCCACACCATTGCTATATTTCACAGAGGGCCTTTTTCCATTTCCCTATGCAGACTTGTCATCCCTTTTTGATGAATAAAGAGCTAAAAATACATATTTTTCCACATATACATGCCCTATCTACTATACAACATGCGTATACGTGTGTTGATCCCCTATATCCCGTGTACATCAAGATTTGTGGCAGAAAATACAAAAATGGAGTCGGGTTTCCATGTCACAAAAAGATATCTCTGATCCTTGGCCTTCCACATACTGGAAACGTTCTGACTCAGCCCTTCAGTTTCATTTTGAAGACTATAAAAGCACAATTCTGATCTATGGAAAAGAGGAAAAAACATTCAACTTTGAGTGAAAAGTTACTCTGGAGAAATTACTTCATATTGAGTCTGCATCCCTTTGTCCCTCAAGTCTGAACACAATGTTCATCCCCCAAGATCTTTCCCTATTGTTGAGAGAACCTCATTGTCTCTATCCTATGAGCTTGCCTTTGGCGGAGTATTGAAGTGGTGGAGGACCAGTTGGAAGGAACTTGGTTTCTTGGTTTCAAACCATGCCGACACAGAAGTCTGTAATGTTGTCACTTCTGTTGATCAATTATTAATAGAAATACTCCTTTCCCGTCCTATTAGTATCGTGAAAATATATGATTGTTTTCCATGGGCATGTTTGTAATGTTTATTAATGGATTATGTTATCTAATGTGCTAACCCCTTTATGTTATCACTATGTACTTTCTCTTCTTGTTTGTTGAGAACTTGTTGCAGGTATGAAGCTTTGGGTCGAAGTGCTTAATGGTGGAACATCATCAAACGTTGGATTGAGGTAGGCCTCTTTCTTATGTTGCACATTATTTTATATAACATACAATGGAATTGAGTTAATTTTTGTAGCCATACCTGTCTGTTGTGGTTTACCCTTGGCCATAGAGAGTTTTTTCCTCGTAACACCAAGTACTAACTAAAAATATTGTTCATTAAACACATAAACGTGGTTGGTGCATTAGTGAGTCCAAATGGTATAACAACAAATTCGTAATGTCCATATCTCATTCGGAATGTTGTTTTACTTATGTCCTCATCTTTTATCCTAACCTGGTGATATCCAGATCGAAAATCCAATTTCGAGAAAATATTTGCTCCGCCTACTTGATCAAATAGATCATTTATCCTAGGTAAGGGGTACTTGTTCTTAATCATCATTTTGTTTAATTGTCTATAATCAATGAATAATATCATAGTTCTGTCTTTATTTTTCACAAAGAGGACTGGTGCTCCCTATCATGAAACACTCGGTCTAATATATTCTTTGTCCAATAATTCCTGCAATTGAATTTTTAGTTTTGTTAATTCCGACAAAATCATTCGGTAAGGTGCTTTAAATATAGGGGCTGAACCAGGTAGTAGGTCGATAGGTAGTTTGATAGAAAAATCTATCTCCCTCCTTGGGGGTAATTTAGGTATCTCATCAACAAACACATCTATGAAATCATGTAAAATGACAAAATCCTCCAAGAATGGTTTATTTTATTTTTCTAACAAGTTTGTTACTTGGATGGAATAAACTTGACAACCCTTTCTCATGCATTTCTTGAATTGCATTGCTGAAATATGTCTAACTGAGATTGGTTTTTGTATACCTTGAACTGTCCTAGCAGTGCCATTTTCATCTTTAAATTTGAGTGACTTTTCATAACAATCTAACACTGCTTTATGTCTTTCTAACCAATCCATTTCGATAATTACGTGATAAGACCCTAACGGTAGAATGTTCAAATTTGTCTTTATGTTTTCGCCACCTAAACTGAACTCATAATGAGGAATAAAATCGACTACTTTTCTTTTTGTTCTCGTTGCTAGTTGTACCAGCCAAGATTTTGCATGTCTTGTTTTATTAAGTTTATTTGAATCCACTATATCATGAGTGATATAACTCAATGTAGCTCTAGGATCAATTAAAATAGGAATATGAGTGTTATTAATTTTACCTTCAATTTCCACCACAGCGGACTAGTGGTCAGCTTGTCATCCATCCACGGCTACATTTATCCGATGTAAGATTATGCCCACATCTCCCACCGTAGAGGCTTCCTGTAGGTTGTGAACCGTAGTTCTGGCTGCTGAAGTCAAATGTGGACAATTCCTCCTTAAGTGAGGTTCTCCACATTCTCAACATTTTAACGGTTCGCGGGGGCTGACCCCAAACTTTTTTGTTCCTAGATTTCCTAGTTTACCACCTCCTTGGGTGTTCTGGTTGTTGGAGTGAAAATATTTCCTTGGAAAACTTTTTGTTGTGTTTCGATAAGGATTTGGCTGATATCCCTTCTTCCGCTGGTTCATTCGGTCTTGTTTCTTGTCTTTCCAAGCCTTTGGAAATTCTGACCATTGTTTTTATTGGTCGTAACACATTCGGGCTTTCCTAAATACTTCACTCAAGAACTTGGGATTATCAAATTCGATTATGTCCTTATAGGACTGTGGTAAATAACTTAGGAACCGTTGGATTTTCACTTTGTCATCCCGAATATAAGGCACGAACCTTAGTAATTCAAGAAATTTGTTTATCAAATCTTCCATAGACATTTGACCGAGTCATAGCTCATAAAATTCTTTGGTTTTTGTTTCATAGTAGCTTTCAGATAGGTACTATTTCTTAAATTATTTCTTCAATTCCAACCATTCCATCTATTTTTCTTTTAGACCCTTGGCCAACTTCAGGCCTTGCCATGAAATGTTGTCTTTCCCTTTCAGATTATAGATGTCCATTCTGACCTTCATATTGATGGAATAGTTGTATATCTAGAAACACTTTTTGATGTCTAATAACCATGATTCAACTTCCTCCCCTATTCTGGATTCCCCATCAAAGGTATATGGTTTGATTTTCTTAAAATCTCCCTCAAGATGATCTACCTATTTCCTCTTTCTTCCTGTTTTTGTTTTATCATCAGCTGAAGGAGTACCTACAAATGAGTTGTTCCCTTTTATTTCTTTAGGACTAGAATTATTGGAGGCCCTTTTACTGACTTCTTTTTCCTGGTTATCATATTTTGGGATTTTATTTGTCACTATACTTCGCAACAGGACTTCATTTATTTCATGTTGTTCTTTCTATGCCTTTTTCAATTTCTCATTGTCTGCTTTGAAAACTTACAGTTCAACAATGAGATTTCTCATAGTTTCCAGGACTTCGGTAGGTGAGATTTTGTCACTGTTTTGTCTCTGATCTCTAGGAGGTCTTTGTTTAGGATTCTCTTCAAGTCTAATTTCTACTTCATCTTGGGCTGCCATGATTACAACAGAATAAAGTGATTTCTGTTTGTAACAGTAATTTTTTTGTTAGTTTTTATGAACATGAAAATATATGCTAAGTACATAAGTTGGCCCTGCTCAAGGTCAAGTGTTGTAACCTTTTCTCTGATACCATATCTAATGAACGCCAAAATTACCAAAGTAAAAAAAAAATTGTTAGGGACATTAACTCTCTTCTTTACAATTAACTTAACCTCCTTTATTTACAATTAACAGATTCAAAGATGTAAAGATAAGTTCTAGAAGAAGACATTATCTCTATTCAACTCTTCGTGGGCTTATGTTCCTACTTTTTTTACTTTCCTGGAGCTATTCAAGTTACAAGGTAATCGTAAGAGTAGCTAGGAATGGCCTTATCATTCCTAATCTGTCGAATTCCTTGTTATATTTCTATCATTAATGGGATTGTTAACAATATTCAAAAACGTCCCCGAGGGAGCACCTCAATTGGCAAAATTGATAAGTGAAAATGAAGTTCCAAAGGGGTCTCGAGTTCAACTCCCCCCAACTAATATAGTGTGTAACACGTGGGGCCACTATCCACACCTAGAGGTTATAATTAGTAGCAGTTGGAGTAACAAGACCATATTAACGCAGTACGTTCCCCAACTAAGTTGTTGATTCCGCAGCCATAAAAAAACAAATATTCAAAACAAATCCTAAAAAAAAAAAAAAAAACAATATTCAAAAACAAATCCTTACTCGAAAAAATACAGTCTAGTGTACTCGAAAAAATGTGAAGTTGCACATATTTAAATGTATCACGTACCTACTCTCAAATTCCTTTTATAAGCTATAATTTGAGTTATTATTATTTCTAAAGGGTAAACTCCAAAGTCTAAATGTCTTTCGCTTTCTTGTCTAGTCGGTGCTAAGGTATATAGTATAACACATTTTGTCATAAATAAACTAAGATTATTCTAGTATGCGACACCAGTCCCAGTCGTGGTATGGCTGTGATATCAAGGTGTTAGTCTGAAATGTTTTCCAACAAGGAAACTCAGAAAAGTTTAGTTATTGGTCCACTTTCACGTTAAAAATAAAAGGGTTGATCATTTCTACTCATAGTCTAAGGGTAACCCCCTTACGAACTGAATCGTTACACTCTAACTGAACTAGGGTTTAACTTCGTTAGTTATAAGGTAATGTTATGAAACCTTTCCCTCCTTCGCATTAACTCAGTAGAAGAACTAGGGGTGGAACAGTTAGGGTCGCATTGAACCCTTCGTCCAGTTCCTTAATGGAGGTTTGCGCATAGTCCCGTCCAAGGCCTGTCACATGTCTTCATGTCTAGTGTCAAGTAGGCCACCTCCCGAATATCACATGGCATGATATGGTAGGATTAAAAGTTTTCCCTCTTAGTTTTTCTGGAACATTTAGTTAGGTTTATTCCCCTTTCAGCTTGATTAATCCGCGTAAAAGAATTTGAGGATGACTGTGGAGAAATCACTATGGTGTAAATGCCAAGGAGAAGCTTCATCCTAGTAGAAAAGAATGTGAATTGTTCTCCCTCCTTAACCAGGTAAGGATAGTCCTCTGTCGATTGTTAAAAACCCTTCTGAATTTTCTCGGTATTCCACCTTCGGACTTCCGATTTCAACGATTTATTACACATGCGTTTCAGTATTAATGCATATCAAAATTATCTATAGGGATTCCTTGGTTTTATGCTCGATAGTTGATACTGGGTGTTTGTTCGAATGGGTCACTTGTTTTGGTGTCTACCAGTCTATAGGTTCTCTCAAACTACTAGATGACAGTTACGATTGTAGTTTTTCTTTAAGGGTTACTACGTTCCCATTCGGTGTAAGTCTGTAAATAAACATATATCAGGTGGAAGTCTTGTGTATCAATGATATGTTAGGAAGCACCCTATTGCATGCTATTAATTGAATTTGTGACTTAATGTTTAGGGTTACATATTCCATTTAAAACATATTAATATCTTTGTGTGTAAACTACCATTCGAAAATTGGTGTTTGACATGAGTATTAGCTCTGTTAAATCTTCAAGCATTACATTCCCTTTGGCACCGATATTTGATTTATGTTTTTTATAAAGAAGTACTCGGCATAATATTTAGTTCAGTATTACAGTTTAGGAAAAGCATACCTTTCAGAAAGAATATTTGAATTGATTCCCTAACTTGATTTGTGCATTCGACCTAAAGTATAGAATACATTTCATCCTATATTTCTTGATCATTTTAATTTTTTATAAGTTTTCCTTTGATTTATTTCTGGTATCTAAGTTTAAGGATTGTTTAACACGACCTAATGATGGGACCCCTGATTTTACGAGGGTACCCATCAGATCGATTTTGGCCCACTTCTCCCTTCCAGTCCATGGATGACTACGCTGGCTGCAGATAGGCAAGACAGCCTGTAATATGGCCCCAAGTTAAGTACAATCCAAACTTTTATGTATTTATTTCTTTATAATCAAATTATCTCAGGAATTTAATTATGTATATCATATAAGCGACTCTATCATTCCTTGGTAGTTAATAATGGAAATTACTTGATTCCCTTACAGGGTTGGAGCATCTGGACCCTTCAGATTTTGGGCATCCTCTCATGCAAAAGGTACTCGAGTTCTTTCTAGACTCCTCGGGACTTATCGTTCCAGGTTCTAATAATGATGCTTCTTGGCTCCAAGCTCGAATACTGTATTGAGTAAAATTTTGTCTCAGTTCCTATTTAGCAAATGAATCCAATGTTGTAATGGTATTCACTGTGGGAGACTATAACATAGTACTTGTGTAGGTTGGGCACACCTTTGATTTCCGGGTTCGATTTGGATTGTATGATAACCTTTAATGTTTAATTCACATGATTTTTTTCTCCTGCATACTTGTAATAAAACACAAGGATTAATAACGATTTAATTATAGGCTTTTCGATACACTGGCTATTTATTATAACTAGATTGTTTATAAAAAGAAGAGCATATCAGCTTTATGCTCCCAAAAAGCATGTTCCCCAATTTTAGTTGCTCTTGTATTATTATGTTTTCAGAAAATGTTTGTTGTGGCTAATAGATCTATTATTTTATTTTATTTCATTGATGTATGACTTATACAGAGGCTGGAATGATTCATTATTTGTTAACAAATCTATGAAAATTTGAACTTATCAAAATATGTGTATATACATTAAAGGTTCCAGAATCTCTATTTTTTTTTTTCTGAATTCATCGAGCTTTCGCTCCTCTAACATTTCATTCCATAATTTTGTTTGTGTTGAAATATTCTATTCGTTTTTATTTATTATTTACAGAACTTAGTATATGGCCAGTTAGACCTAATCATCCTCCATTATATCTTTTGGTGTACAAATATGTTCAATGTATATCTCACACTCATTTAAATGTCAATCCGGGATTTGTAATCGAAAGAGTTATTACACTATATGTGTCGAGAACAAGTAACCTACCTAAGTTTGTTGCAAATAGGAAATAATTAATAACATAAAAATCATGTTTCTAAGATTTCTAAATACTTCAAAGTATTCTCTAAACCTAGAAAATAAAACTAATGATGAAACTTAAACAAAGAGTCAATCAGAGAGAGGTTTTCCTAGAGAAACACGTCTATTCATTTCAGACGCTTGAATTGAAAAGATGAACTTTAAGAAGCTTGTCTCCTATAGCAATTAAAACAATCAATCCCAAACATTCTCGAAACAAAAGCCAACTTCAACCTCATGTAATTCAATCAAACCAGCATAAGGGAAGTTCAGTATAACTGAAATACTTTATTACAGAACATGAAGATGAAATATAAAGTCTCCTGGTGCCTTGCGATACTAGGTCTACCACAGTCATAAACTCAAAATATCAGTCCCACACTTCAAATTATGAAATATCTACCTTCAATATTTGAGAATGAAATGTCTATTCAGTCTAACACTTGCTTGTTCACACCAATCCAAAATGATTAACTCAATGCTCAATCCTGAAAATGAAGTAAAGACCAATCACACACACACTACTGTAAACTATCCACACAAACACACAGAACGTATACAAGGAGGCTTACCTTAGTTGGGGTGGTGGGCCCTTGCCGAACCAACAAGGAACCTCTTAAGGAAGTAACAGGTGAAATATTTTCACTCACATCCGAGAATTGACATAAAATATCTTTTGTATTAATTCAGTGGGTAAATTGGATCAATAATCTTTTACTTCATACATGACAATGATAAGTATTGTCTGGTTCTTACAGTGTATTTTTACATCAGCTATTATTCCCCTTTACTATCATCTATACAATATTCCGTATATAAGGTAAGCTGATACTATCAATATCTATGGATAAACATTAAACAGTTTGAGAGATTTCACATTTAAGATTTACATCAATTTTTTAGGAATCAACTCCATCCTCATGACGCGAAGTGCATGAGCGATGGAGTCTCTTACAACTAGAAAACTAACTCAGGTGCTTCTATCCAACTGTCTTCTCGAAATATTCACCATTAATTTGGTCCAACTAGCACATTCTGGAAACAGAGGTTCTGGTACCAGATTGCACACAGTTGCAAGTCTAGTACCGAAATAGAGTAGAGCAGGTAGTATTGGAATAACACACATCTTGGTACCAGATTAAAACTGTCTTGGGTACTAGAATGGATTTGGTACCAAATTACACGGTGTCTGGTAGTGCCAGATAGACTGCTCATAAATGAAATCATTAGGACTATACAAAATAAAACACTTTCAATCTAATTAATTTAAGAAAGTTAAACAAACATGCTTTAAATCATCAATTACCTCTTGTGGACATGACATAGCTATTAGGCATGTGTTTTGGGAGGGAGTAGTCCAGTATAGGTTTATAACAGAGGCAAAAAGGATTAGATATAGGGTAAGATAGGGCATTATTTATGTCAAAATAGAGACTCAACATTTCCCCCATGCTGAAGATGTTGCATGTCCTCACGCAACGTTGTCAAAAACTGATACCCAAAAACTTTCTGCACAATTGGATCCCCCTCTTTCATTCCTCATATTGCAAGATGTTAACACCATAAGATTCACTCTTCAATTCCTTCTTGATCACCCTAGTGTAATGGATCAATTGCAAGACCTTGTTAAGTTTGGTAGAGACCTTTGTATGGTGCTCCTTCAATTCCGCATTCTCTACCTTGATATGCATGTCTAGTATTTTGTATTCTTCAACTTCTTGCTTCAATCTCTAAATTTTTGTTAATGATGTTTGTTCATTCAGGGACTTGTCTGGGCCATGTGTGAGTAGTTTCTTGGCCACCATCTCTAGAGCCTCTTTTTCTTTCCTTAGACTCCTCAGAGCCTTTATTATTATCTTTTATTTGCTCAGGGACTTGCCTAGACTCGGTGTGATTTCTTCTTGAGTTACCACCTCTCGAGCTTCTTTTCCTTTCCTAAAATCCATCAAAGTCTCTGTGACCAACCCTTCCGTCTCACTTATTGTTACGATTCCTTATATTTCACTTATGGTATCTCCCCAACCACTCCCTTTTTCTGGAGAACTTGGAATATCCATATATTGTCTTTGAGGAGAAGGTATGTTTGGAGTTGTTTCCTATTTGGCCATACTTCTGGTGGTCCTGTGTATGGGCAGTGAGGCTTTCTTAGACTTGTTGACAGGGGTAAGAGTTTCTTCAAACAATTTCCTTTTCTTAGATTTACTGACAGGGGTAGGTTTGGACACTTGTTCCTCCTGTGTTGACTTGACATTCATCTTGTGGGCTTGAATTGTAAATTCTGGGGTTTTCTTCTGCTGGCAAACCTATATTCCTATCCTTGAAGATTGAGGCGTGGGATTTGGAACTTGGGCCTCCTTTCCTTCTAGTTTCTTTCTATTTTTACTTGTCACCTTAGTGGTCTCCTTCAGTTCACCAACTGAGTTTTAGGAAGGTCTAGTAACTTCAGAAATACTTTTCAATTCATTAGAGGATTTCGGAGGGGGTTTTATAGTTGGCTCTAGTAAAATATCCTGTTGATCCATTTCCTCCTTATTTTGTTTCTTATTCTATGATTGTTGGTATTTATGGAACAGGACCGAGCTAGACACTTTAGCTCGTGCAGACATTTTCTTGCTTTGCAAATGAAAGTCAGGGGTCTTCTCTATTTGACTAGCTGGTTCTGATGAGATTTCCACAATTGTTTCGGGAACGCTATCCAATTGACCACTTGGTTATGAACCTTCTTTTTGTCTTTTACTCCTTTGAACCAAGGTAGGACTTACTCTTTGGAATTGAGTGGCTGTCTTCTTTCTTGATATAACGGGTTCCCCTTCGACAGACTTTTCTGTCACTGATTTCTCAATGGGCTGAGATGAGTTGGGAATAGCAGTGTCTTATTTACCTCCTATTGTCATTTTTCTGTCTTTCTTTTCTTTTCTTCTTGAGCCTTCACTGTGTGTCCCTGCTTCCTGCATCTCAACCAATTTGGATTTTTCTTGAGAGAAACCCTGTTGGAGTAACTACTTCAAACTACTCCCTTGTGTTTTTAAAGCATGAAAAACCAAAAGTTTGATTAAACTATGATGATGAAGGCTAGTCTCAGGTTTCTTGGAAACTTAACTTAACCCTCTTTCCATTTTCTTTAAACTCATCCATAAAAAGTGGGGAAAATTAATCTGTGGTCCTCCCTCGAAATGTGATAAAAGATTTAAATGATAAATGAAGGTCACGACATACCTTCCCTTGCAGGTGAGGAATTTCTGCAGACTTATAAGAATCATCCAATATTCCTCTCTGATGTAGCTTCGAGGGATGACGTTGGTCCAATCGAGGTCGTGATGTTCTGGCTTGAGGAATTTTTGACAGAGCTTTTTGTCGACGATCACTCTCTTGAAGTATTTTTCCCTAGCCATCAGGAGACCCATAGATTCTACTATAGTGGAATCTGTAATTGTTAACTTCACATCCCCCAGTTGCACATTTTCTCCATCATATGTCTGCGCAAAGACGAGAGAAATTCCCTCATGATGACCTTTAAATTTCTCCAAGAATGGCACCCACCCTGCCTGTTCATATTTTTTCTTACAAGACTAATATTATGTTGTTTCTCTGTATATTTGAAATATGGACTCATGCCTTTCGACCCCCATGCTAGCTTAAACAATTCTCTCGGGTGGATAAAGCATGGACAGAGGGTCGATGATTGAGTACCGGATGATAGAGTATCGATTGGGAAAAATATGCAGGGGATATGAAGGCATGGGGTGTCTGTAGATGGTGTGACAATAAAAGTAAATAACGCTCATCTGGATGGCAGAGCCATCCAGAAGAGCGTTTATGAATGGAAGTGTAGATTACAATAGTCACGTTGATACTCATGATGATATGGTGAGGTAGGTCGAATCTATGAATGGTTTCCAGATTCGTGGGAAGCTTTGTGTCAGACGATATTCACGGAAGGATGTGGTCGTTATGATCAGAACTTTTGTATATGAAATCGGCTGGGATCATTACTCGATATGCTATGATTCGTAGTTCGTGTCATCTCATATAGTACAACAATGAATCATGGGGTTTATTTACTAGATAGACAGAGGGAGTATGAGTTTGATCTGATAAAAGACATCATGACTTTGCACTCTTGATATTTCATAGGACACTTCATCCTCACGGAAGTGAGGTATAATATTTCTACAGAGATTCGTGACAAAACATGGGTACGTCATGATCCAGGAGCAATCAGATGTTCTAAATGCATATTTAATCTAATTCCTTTAAATAACAGGAAAAAAAGTGTCGAGTTTATATGACCTAGCACTAATAATCGAACAGTGACTTGGAAACATGATGAAAGTTACCTGTCATATTCTTACCAGTACCAGATCATCCAGGTACCGGATCACCTGTGTGTAGAATTTGTAGTAGGTACGAGATCACTTGAGTACCGGATTACCTAAGTGTCACATCACTTGTGTGTAAAATTGGTAATTAGTACCGGAATAACACAAGGTCCCTTCTTTTATACTGGATAGGATCTGATACTGGATAGGCACAACGAGATGATTTGGTACAAGGGTGGCCCTTCGTACATAGAGCTGATCATTAATGCGAGATAAGCACAAAAATGAACATCTTTCTAGTGCTTAAAAATCTGGACATTGATTCTGGTGATAGTGATTCATAGGAATAGTTGGTGTTCTGTGGTCAAATTCGTCTAAAAAACCACGTAGTTACCAAATTTTATAGAGGGATAATGCAGGAAAGCTTTGTAATAGGAGGGTACTCTCTAATGACCAATGACTGAGATGACTGAACTCCTCTTCTTCTGGAACCAAGGTGACCATGCTTTTGCTAGCATTTCCTCTTTTATTACAATACAATGATAATCCTAACTACTACTTTTCTGTGGATTTTTATCGAGCCCAGATTAGTTAATACTCGCCAGTATTTTCAATTTTATAGAGTCTAAAAAACTTAAAGAAAACTCTCTATACTTTCCCATGGATTTTTATCGAGCCCGGGCTAGTTCCTACTCACTGGTATTTTCAATTTTAAAGAGTCTGAAAAACTTGAAGAAGACTCTCTATATTGTCTCGTGGATTTTTGTCGAGCCTGGGCCAGTTCCTGCTCGATGGTATTTTCAATTTTAAAGAGTCTGAAAAACTTAAAGAAGACTCTCTTTGGTAGTTTTCCTCCTTATTTGTTTATCTACATGGGAACATCACCAAAATTTTATTTTGCCTTTGTTAGTTACACCAAAAATAAAGAAAACTTCATCTCATGACACACCTATGTACAGAAAATGAATTTATACAAGTTGAACTTACTATGGTAGGTCAAGAGGAGGAGAAACCCTCTTTCTTACCAGTTGCATTTCGGAAGTCTGAAGAACATTTTTGACAAAATCCTCCTTTGACAGAGGCTTGTGATAAACCTTCAGTCGATATCCATTTACAACAAGGGAAGTCTGATTTTCATCAATAGTCTTTATCCTTACTGCACCATTGTCATATATTTTATCAACCTCATAGGGCCCCATCCATCTGGTAGATAGTTTGAATTTAAAATTTTTGAATCTTCTATCATATAGGAGGGCCTAATCACCTGGCTAGAAGGACTTATTTTTAATGTACTTGTCGTGTCATTTGGTCCTTTGCTCTTGTATCAAGGTGGTTCTTTGTAGAGCATCCTGTCTTATCTCATCAAGTTCGTTCAATAGTAATAGCCTCTGCTTTTTAGCGTCATACAGGTCCATTCCTAATTGCATGGCAGTTCTGAAGGTCTTTACCTAAAACTCTATGGGAAATAGTACCTACTTCCCATACACCAACACATAAGGTGTATGGCCTATTGTATTTCTCTAGGCTGTAATGTAGGCCCACAAGGCCTTAGGAAACCTATCAGTCCAGTCTTTGTGATGCATCTGAATAGTCTTAGTGAGGATGGCCTCTATCACTTTGTTCGTCGATTCCACTTGGCCATTGTCTTGGGGGTGATAGGGAAAAGACATTCTGTGTTTGATCTTGTATTTTTCGGTAAGAGCCTTGACTAAATTTGAGGTGAATTGTGTCCCTTGGTCAGTGACTATTTCCCGAGGTACCCCGAAATGAGTGAAAATTTCCTCAAAGAGAAAGTCTACAACAGATTGTTCATTAGCTGAATACAGGGCCTTGGCTTCTACCCATTTTGTTACATAGTCTATGCAAACTAATATGCATTTTTTTCTACGGGACATGGGATTGATGGGTCCTCCAAAATCTAAGGCCCATTTTTCAAAGGGTTCGGTTACTACTTGGGCTTGGAGTGGGATTTCGTCGACTGTTGTAGGTTGTCCCATTCTTTGGAAATCATCRCAGCTGGCCACGTATTTCTTTGCATCTTTGAAAATGGTCAGCCAATAATAGCCAGATTGTAGGATTTTGTAAGATGTCCTTTTSTCAGCAAAGTGGCCTCCAAATGGGCCATCATGGAAGGCTCTGAAGATATCTTGCATTTCATCTTCCCAGACACATCTTTTGATTACCAAATTAGGTCTTGTTCGATATAAGGTATCTCATGCCACATATAATTGGMACTTAGCTGAATGATTCTCTATTTTTCTCTGGATGTCATACCTTGAGGCAGCTTGTCAGTTACCAAATAGTTGGCTACATCTGCATACCAAGGGGTGAAAATAGAAATGGAAAATAAATTCTCATCCAGAAAATCATCATCTACTGGAGTACTGTCACCTGTATGGATAAGCCTAGAGAAGAAATCAGCAACCAAGTTGTCTCTTCTAGGCCTATCTATGATAGTGATATTGAATTCTTATAGTAACAACAACCATCTAGTTACTCTAGCATTTGTAACAGATTTATTCATTAGAAATATGATAGTTGAGTGGTCAGTGTGCACAAAATATTTTTATCTTGTTATATAGTGTCTAAACTTGTTGATGGCATGTACTACTGATAAAAATTCTTTCTTTGTGACAATATAGTTTGCTTCGGCAGATGAGAGGTTCTTACTAACAAAGTATATAGCATAAGGAATCTTCCATTCCCTTTGTCCTAGTACAGCTCCCAAAGCAGTATCTGAGGCATCTGTACAAATATGAAAAGGAAGAGACCACTTTGGACCTCTCAAAGCAGGGGAACTTGAAAGTTTTGTTTTTAAGATTTCAAAGGAGATTTGGCATTGCTCATACCAACATAATTCAACATCTTTCATTAGTAGTTTGAAAAGGGAGGCAGCTAGGTTTGTAAAATTTTGAATAAACCTCCTATAGTAGCCGACATGCCCTAAGAAACTTATGATTTCCTTTTGTGTGGTAGGGATATTAATTTGGGAAGTAATGTTGATTTTGGTAGGGTCCACTCTTATTCGTGTATCGGAGATGTGGTGGCCTAAAACAATTCCTTCAATAAGAAGCATTCTCGATTTTTTGTGACTGAGTGAGAGGTTGGTCTCTTTACATATAACTAGTACCCTCCTTAAATTATCCAATTCCTGTTGGAAATCATCCCCATATACCGTGAAGTCATCCATGTAGACTTCCACACAATCATTGGTCAAATCAGAGAAAATAGCCAAAACAACCCTCTAAAAGGTAGTAGGGGCATTACATAACTCAAAGGGAAGAACCCTATAGGAATAGGTTCCCCAAGGATAGGTGAATGTGGTCTTATCCTGGTCTTCTGGTGAAATTTGTATTTGGTTGTAACCACTAAACCCATCCAGGAAAGAAAAGTACCTCTTCCCAGATAAAGTGTCCAAGATCTGATCTATGAAAGGTAAAGGTAAGTAGTCCCTATAGGTGGCCTTATTTAGTTCTCAAAAGTCCACACAAATCCTCCATTTCCCGTTTTCCTTTGGTACAATAACTAATGGGGAGACCAATTTGCTATCTAATATAGGGTAAATGAAATTGGCTTGTAGGAGTTTTTGGAGTTCTTCCTTTACTATATCTTTCAAGGCTGGGTTCATTCTTCTCTAGGGCTCTTGGATAGGTATGATCTGATCGTTAGTGTAAATATGATGCACACAGGTATTTGGGTGGATCCCTTTCATGTCAGAGTAATCCCATGCAAACGCATCAGATTTCCGTTGAATCATTTGTACCAGCTTTTGTTGTTGATCTGTTTCTAGGCTGGCATTGATATATAAGGACTTCCTAGGACTAATTTCAACATCTTGGACAATAGATTCCTTCCCTTCCTCTACTTGTGAAAGAGAGGCTATTGTAGAAGTGGAAGGGTGCCAAGTTTCTTGAAAAAAGGGCTAAAGATGTGTGTGTAGTTAGGGAAAGATTGGGGATAGTTAATGCATGCCGAAGCAGCCAAGAATAGACTTAGGATTTGTTCTTCAGAGTGTTCTTGTAATCCTGTTACTTGTTCAAGTGTCAATAAGGGATGATTACATTCCTCATCCCCATAAGGATTCTCCAGCCAGAGAGGAACTTCATTGGTTGGTTGGGCAGGGGAAAAAGGATAAGTTTCTGACTTTGAGTGCCATTGGAAATTGTCATTTCTCCAATCGACAACTGATGAATGTATCAGTAGTGGCCAACCAAGGTTGGCCGAGTACCACTGGGTGTCTTGGTTTGGGGGATTTGGGATAGATTACCAAGAAATCCACAGGGCATTCCCAAGAGGCCAATGTTACTATTATATCATCTAAACTTCCTACTGGGGTGATGACTGATTTATCTGCAAGCTCTAGCAAAGTTTGTGTAGGTCTTAAGTGATCTAGTTGCAATGTTTTCATAGTGTTTACTGACATCACATTTATTTATTCCCCTAGATCAATCAATGTGTTAGGTAAGGAAACACCATTGATTTCTATGGTTACTATCGAGTTCCCTAGATCACTATACTCGGAAGGCATTTCTGTTATAAATTCGGATAACTTCCCTACCACCCGTATGACAGGGGGTTCCTTCCTCTTTCTCCCTGGATTTTTAATGCAAAGGTCCCTTATAATTTTAGCATAGATAGGTATGTATTTCATAGGACTGTAGTAGTGGTATATTTACACATATATTCTGGAGTTCAGTCTATAGATTATGTTTTAGCGGTTCCTCAATTTTCTTTACGAGAAGCCTTTCTGGGTAAGGGGGATTCATTTCATGGGGTGTTTCTACTGCAAGGGAGTTGGGAGAAGGGATTTCTTGTGGTACTGGAGTGTTTCTTTCTTCGTTCAATGGATCAGACATCCGTTATTCTCTTGGAACCGTTTGGACATTTTTTTGTTCTTCTTGGTCTGTGTGATTATGCACTTGTTCTTCTTGAATAACCATAGTGGGATTTGTTTTGTTTACAAGCCTTCCTAATCTTAATGTAATTCCATTAAATGGAGATGGCGTTATTACATATGTAGGAAAGGTTTGTTATTCAACATTTTCTATAAGTTGTGTCGGTCTGTTATTTGGGTTAGGGATTGGTTGTGCAGGAATAGGGGTAGGCCGAGGAGGGTTTTGGATGGGTGCAACTTGCATTGGTTGTTGTGTATTTGGATTCATGTGTAGTGTAAGTGGTTTTTGTAGCTGTGGCGGTGGAAGAAGAGCAGGGGGGTTAAATCCTGGGAGAAACTGTGAAATATTCGAAGGATATTGTGGATAGGTGGGAAAATTTGTTGAAATAGGTTGAAAGGGGACATTCCCATATACAGGTCCTCTCCACCCTTGTTGCCAAGG
>SNQJ01S0049109.1:29655-49604 GCA_010110895.2 Picea sitchensis | reverse complement strand
CCCTTCTCGTCTCATTGTTGTGACGTTGGATTTCATCACCAACTAGTGGCTTTGATATTAGAAGGTCTTGTTTGCTTGGTGATTGCTTTCTAAATTTTATTTACTAGTGTGTGTTGTTTATTTATCGAAGTTGACCATAGGACTTTCTTTGCGGAGCTTGTCGCTCATTTACAATTGCTCCCCCACAACGTTCACGTAGAATGCAAGGTTTATCTCCAGAGCATCTAGACGATTCTCAATCCTTGCCTACTAGTACACCTGAGGGCTCTCCTCATCAGAGTGAGGTCCGAGTTGTTACTCCACCCCACGTGGAAACAAGTGACGTCCCAGTTGTCACCACACCACAAGTAGAATCAACTGACTCTCTAGAACCTTTTCGAATTACCAATACTAGAGAGGACTATCGCATTCGCCGTGGTGAACGACCTTTTGTGTGATTAAGTTCTTCTGAAGAAGCAGTTGTTACATCTTCTAAACCAACCGTTGGACCTTCTCCCATTGTAGTAGGCCAAGATCCTTTTTGGTAAGGTGATTTCTGACGAGTCCTTTTTGGTACTGAGTCACCTACAGTCTACGAAATCAACCCTCTGGTGTTTTCTGAGACAGAAACTACACCCGTGACTACCACTTATCACTTTGTTCTCCCTCCTGAGATGGCCCATCTCGCGAATACTACAAGTGTCCAAATAGGAATTACTGCAGCTATTCTTGCTCCTATCAATACCCAGTGAATGCCTGATGTCAACCTGACATTACCACCCGGTTATCATGCGTTGAATGCTTTGTTGAATTCTTCTAATCCAACACCTCCGCAAACCCCAGCCGATTCTCCAGGTGGTCCTCCTTTTCCTGGGCATCCTATTCCCAGTTTTTATTCCGACACTCCCTCAATTTCCTTCTGGCAATCCTAATCCTAGTGGCACTATCCCGACTGTTGCACCAAACCCACAGATTCCTGTTGGTGGACAAGGTGATACGTTTCCATTCCCTTTTACTGGACACAATACTATTACTACACAATCTACGATTGGCACACAACTTCCGGTTGGAACTCCACCTACGATAGGGGGAACAACCCCACCTTTTGGACAAAATATACCTCCAGCTTTGGCCTAGTATTGGATTCAGATGTTACAAAATATTCCTCAAACAACTAAGGGGCAATAGCCTGCCCCTACTATCAGCCAACCATATCCAGGTACACCTAATCCCATTTGGGGTCAGGGTCAAACTACTCAACCTCCCTACTCAAACTCAAGGTTACCATCCTTGGAATTACTATCCTCTTCAACCACCACTGAATCAGACAGGGTCTTCCCACTATGGGCAGAATGCATACGGTCCTACTGGTTTGCCGATAGGGATTCCACCCCAAAGTCACCAGTACCCACAGGTGAATAGACAGTTACCTTTTCTTGCTACTTTGGATTTGCAGGATTTTTCTAGGATTCTAAATGATCCTATTCGTCACTCTCCCTAATGGCATGTTATTCCAGCCAAGCTTCCATCAGACATTCCAAAATTTGATGGAAAAGTGGGAGAAGACCCGAATAATCACGTTATGACTTTTCATCTATGGTGTTCATCCAACTCGTTGATGGATGATTCTATTCGTCTACATCTTTTTCAACGAACCCTTACCGGTTTTGCTGCGAAGTGGTATATTGAATTTCCACGAGGTTTTTTTTTTTATTTCAACACCCTAGCTATGGATTTTCTTACACATTACTAGTTACCGATCCTTTACAATACTGGGACTAAGATTTTGACTTCCTTCAAATAGACTAAAGGTACTCATATATCAGATCATATCCATGAGTGGCGAAGGAGACGACGTCTCATTAAACTTGAACTCCCTGATCAGTTACTGGCAGAATGGTTTACAAAATCCTTTGTGAACGAAATTGGTAAGGGCATTGCCATGGGTGGCGTTGTCACAGAAGAGCAGGCTATCAATCGTGCTCAATATCTTGATCTCATTTATTCGCAAACAGGAACACTTTACGATTTGCTACCTGAATTACCTCGTCCTGATACTTCCAGCACTTCAACTGCTCCAGCTACCTCACATGGAGCTAATGGTATAATTGGTACTACCCATACCCACTCACATTTTGTTTCAAGTACAACCCCTAAATATACATCTTCTAATGTTCAAACTGCTCCGTCTCCTGCCACTCCCATCGGTAAAACTTCTGAGGTGAACGCCGTTCAATCTACCTCGACCGGTAAAAATAAATCTAAAAAGGGGAGAGGCAAGAATAAGGAGGGAAAAAATAATAATCAAACTGAGCAATCTAAAACCCCTCCTGTTGAAGATCAGGATAAGCGTAAACCACGATACCCTTTCCTTATCTGTGGTGATGATCACTACACCAAGGATTGTCCTCGACGTGCCGAAGTTACTAAGTTCCTTCAAGGAACACCCAAACCATCTACGCCGACAGTCTTGTCCCAACCCTTCCCGTCTCAACAACAGGCTCAGTTGGTCATTCATGACCAACCATCTACTTCTACGACATCATATGTTTTGATGTGTACCGGTGATTCTAAGCAGAATAACGTTGCAATTACAACTAGAGCCAAATATTATACTCCATCTAAGGAGAAGGTTGACGATTTACCTCCTACTTTGGTACAACTTTCTCCATCGACTCCACCTACAAATGGTCCTCTTCATCTTGAACGACCGAGCCTTGATACAGTCGTGCGACCCCCTAAGGGTGTTGTTCATAAATCGACTTTCAATCCTCATGCTTGTGCGGCTCAGAACTATAGCATTGTCGAAGATCTGGCCCAAGCTCCTTCAGCGATGTCTGCCCTTGAAGTCCTTCAGTCTTGTCCTGCACAATAGAGGGCTCTGTTGAAAGCTATAGGTGAAATTGACCCCATAGATACGAATTTAATAGTCTTTGACTTGGAATATCATATTCCAATGCTACCCCCTCAGCTTGCATTTCAAATTCAAGTTGTTGTCTCTGACAAGAACATTTGTCGAACTGTTATTGATGAGGGTGCCTCTACATGTGTAATGTCTTTTGCTTGTTGGAAAGCCATTGGCTCTCCTCCCTTAAATGAATCACAAAACACTTTGAAAGCCTTCAATGGCTCTGGTTTTAAGACTTACGGTGTTCTTCCATCGTTTCCCGTTACCTTAGAAGGTAAGATAGCCCAAGTTGAAGTGGAAGTTTTCGATGCTCCCCTTGATTATAATCTTCTACTTGGTCGTAGCTGGATCGATTCCATGTGCACTGTTGTGTCAACACTTTTCCGTGTTGTACGTTTTCCTCATAAAGGAAAGGTTGTTACGGTTGACCAACTTGCCTTCTTTAATTATGATACTCGTACTGGCAACGTGCCGTTTATAGCTAAAACCCCGCCGGGTTATGAGAATATCGGGGTAGGCCTTTTAAAAGACTCTTCTTTGATGGGTAATTTTCCCATTCCGCCACTCGATGTTCCATGCCCGTCCGTAGCCTCTATCAACATGATCTCCTCCATGCCATACGAACTTCCTATGTCTTCCGACCCTTGGATAGTCCCTGACCCTAGAGATCACACTTGTTTCGGCGACGTTATGCCCTTAAGTCCGGTTGAGTCTGCTTATCAATAAATTCACTCGGCAACACCTTCTACTTCCTCTCTTGATGAGTTGTCTCCCGATCCTTTCCGTGTTTTCTTTCCCACTGACGAGATGATGATGTACATCATGGAAGACACTCCTTGGGAGGATGGGCATCATCATTCCATACTCGTTCTGGAACAACACACTCTGGAGAACTACCAACAGATTTCGACTCCGTCGACTGTTGTTTTCATATCAACTGTTCCTGGATCGACACATGATGTGTTCTCCAAAGGGAAGCTCACTAATATCTCTCCCACGATTCCCATTGACATATCTGTTAAACCTGGGATAGTTGAAAATGTTCATATTAGAGCTTCGTGTTATCCCGACGAAATTGTCACCTATACTTCCCTGTTCAAAGAATTTCGTGATATCTTTGCCTGGAGTTACGAAGAGATGCCAGGTATTGACCCTGCAATTGTTGTACATGAGATAAAGACATACCCCAGAGTTAAACCTGTCTGGCAGCACCTTCGTCCAGTCCATCCATGCAAAGCGGCGGCTATCAAGCTTGAGGTTGAAAAAATTCTCAACGCCGGCTTTATTTATCCCGTGGCTCTGACAGAATGGGTTTCCAACCCTGTATCGATTGATAAGAAAGGAGGCAGTATTCGTGTATGTGTTGATTATAGGGATATTAACAAAGCCTGTCCAAAAGACAACTTTCCAACCCCTTTTGTCGACCAAATTGTCGATGACTGTGCCGGAAGTGAAATCTTCTCTCTCATGGATGGTTTCTCTGGCTATAATCAAATTAACATTGCTCCTGAGGACCAACATAAAACTTCTTTTATTTGTCCTTGGGGTACTTTTGCCTATAGGAAACTTCCCTTCGGTCTTAAGAACGTTGGCGCGACGTTCCAACGTGCTATGTCTTATGCTTTTCATGATATAAAGCATATCGTTCAACCCTATTTGGACGATTTACCAACTCATTCTTTACACCGAGTCGATCACCCCACTCATCTCCGAGCTATTTTCATTCGTTGTCGGTTCTATCGTATTCGTTTAAACCCGCAGAAATGCGTTTTTTGCGTAGAATCTGACCATCTTCTAGGTTTCATCGTTTCACGTCAAGGGATCAGGGTGGATCCTCTTAAGGTTGAGGCGATTATTAATCTCCCTCCTCCTTCTACACTGCGCCAGTTGCAAATTTTGCAGGGGAAAGAAAAATTTCTTCGTCGTTTCATTCCTAATTACGTCGATATTACTCGTGGTTTTACCTGGCTATTAAAGAAAGATTCAGAGTTCATTTGGGATTCCATTGCCAACAATTCTTTTGAGGCTTTGAAGTTATCCCTCAGACGAGCTCCGCTTCTCTTTCCTCCTGATTATAGTCGTGATTATTTTCTTTATCTTGCTGCCTCTGAGTATACCATTGGCATGGTTCTAGTTCAAGAGGATGATGCACACGATGAACATGTTATTTATTACTTGAGTCAAAGTCTCACATCCACTGAAATCAAGTATCAACATGTTGAAAAAATGGCTTTGGCTGTCGTTCAAGCCGTTCAACGCTTTCGGCATTATATTCTCTTAAGGAGAACTACAGTGATTTCACATTGCAACCCTATGCAACATATTTTGACACGTCAGTTGCTCGGGGGAAAGTACTCCAAATGGATTGTCATACTCCAGGAGTTTGACTTGGAATTCGATCGCACCACGTCTAAGAAATCCTTAGTTTTTGCTAAGTTGATCTGTGATTTTCCTCACTCTACCACGGAAAATGTAGCAGTAGATTCATTACCCGATGAATCTCTTTTCCTTATAAGCACCGACGATCTTTGGTATGGAGATATCATTATATATCTTCAAACCCAAAATTTCTAGCCTGCTTTGTCTAGTACCGACCGACGTCGTATCCGCCATTAATCACGTCAATACATTATCCTCGAGGATACTCTTTACTGTCGGGGAATTGACTCTGTTTTTCGACGTTGTCTGACTTTTGAAGACGCCAAGAAAGCTTTGAATGACTGTCATTCTGGAGCATGTGGTGGTCATATGTCTGGGTATGCTACTGCCCAGAAGATCTTACGAGCAGGGTATTTTTGGCCTTTCTTGTTCAACGATTGCATTACTTCCATTCAAAAGTGCCATGCCTGCCAGACCTACAATCAGAAAATTCGGTCACATGCTGTTCCTCTTCATCCTGTGGTCTCAGTTGGTCCTTTTGCAAAATGGGGCATTGATTTCATGACATGTCATCCTCACTCGGTCGGGGGGCATGGTTACATCATTGTAGCTGTTGATTATTTTACAAAATGGGCCGAGGCGATGCCGACATTCGATAATACTAGAAAGACTGCAGCGTTGTTTTTTTTTAACCATGTCATAGCTCGTTTCGTTGGTCCCCAAGCTATCTTTACTGATCACGGTAGTCATTTTAGGAATTTTATGATGTCTGAACTTACGGAAAGGTTGGGTCTTCGTCATGATAACTCAACACCCTATTATCCGCAAGCGAATGGCCAGGTCGAAGCATTCAACAAAGTTCTTATAACTATGCTTCGACGGATGATAGGAATTCATAAAACAAGTTGGCACACGATGTTGTTTTCGGCATTGTGGGCATATCGGACATCTGTGAAATCTGCTACGGGTTTTACTCCTTTTCGATTAGTCTATGGTGTGGAAGCCATTCTTCCTATAGAATGTGAGATACCTTCTCTGAAGCTAGCTCTCGAACTCTTACCCAATACTTCTGCTGAAGAAGAACGTCTTTTGTATCTGATGCGATTAGATGAGACTCGACGTGACGCCACTCTAGTAATAGAAGCCCAGAAGAAACGTGTCAAGGCACAATATGACAAGCATGTCAAGCCTCGTGTTTTCTCTGAAGGTGATCTTGTTATTCTTTATGAACAGGATAAAGATGTCTTAGGAGCTGGGAAATTCGAACTAATGTGGCGTGGTCCTTACATTGTTCGTCGAGTTTTGGAGAAAGGAGCATATGAGCTGGTCGATTACGATGGTATCCCTTTCAGTGAACCCAGAAATGAGTTGTACTTGAAGAAGTACTATGCATAAATCATTTGTGCACAAGTACCTGTATTTTATGTATCATATTTTTTGTGTGTTACTTTAGTTTTCTTTTGACGTTATCTGGTCTCTGCCCTTATGTGACATTTTATTTGATTTCCAGATGTCGGAGTCTTCGCTACCCTATATTTGGTTCGCTGATGGTGCTAGCCGTAGTACTCAGAACTTAGCTTCCACTGCATGGGCAATCTATGCCCCAACCAATGAACTTATATCTTTACAAGGTGTATGTCTTGGTCGTGCAACCAACAACATTGCAGAGTATAGCATCGTTATTGAATTATTGGTTGATGCTATCTCACTTTGAATTCGTCATTTGGTTGTGCGACTCGACTCACAGCTTGTGGTACTACAACTCGACTCGCAGCTTGTGGTACTACAGCTAAGTAATGTCTACTCTATTCGAAGTCCTACTTTATTACGAGTGTATTTGCGAATTCGCCTCTTGGAATGATATTTTGATCACATTGAATATCAACATATTCCTAGATGTCTTAATACATTAACAGATGCATTGGCTAATTATGTATTGGACAGACATTTGAATCATTTATAAATCAAACACATTTAAATTCACACAATATAAAGTAAACAGATAGAAGCCATCTGTATATAATGATAAAAAAAGTTTGTTGTTTTTACAAAAAGTTTGTCTGAAGACCAAAATATCAAAATTTGAAGCTTATAGCTTCTACAAAGTGACGTCACGGATGACGTTTACGGTAACACACGACTACCCTAGAAACCCTATCGAGCAGTCGACCCATAGCTATTGATACCTCTACAGTGTGACATTGATCGCGTCGTGGAATCTCTTCCAGAGTCATATCTGGAATGTCTGCTGTCAGGCCTTCTAAATTCTGTTCCACCACCTGATAATCTTCAGCATACTGTGGTGCTGCTGGTGCTACTTCTCCTCATCACTAGATAGGAGAGGTGCCAGGAGGTCTATACGGTCCAACATCTGTGTTATCAACAAACATTTTGTGTTAGTCTTCGGATAAATACATAAAACAAAGACATTTAAATATGATAAAAATTCAAAAACATTTGAAAAGAGAAAATGCGTGTACTTCTTACCGAGGTATCCCCACTGAGCATCCTCAGGAAGTGCTAGATACGGATCTCCTCGGAAATCCAACCCAGCATAGGCGTAGTCATCGACCATCAACATCTGGTTTTGCAGCCAGTCAAAGAAAATATCGTCATATTTGACGATAGGTCCTACCACGTGCTGGGCCATGAGCCGAAACCACCTCAACATCCTTGGATCCCTGGGACCCGGTAGGTTCCACTCAACCTGAAGTCTAAATACGGGGACCCTCTCGAGGAAGAAGGACACTAGTAAAGATCCATATCCAAATTGTTTCAATTCACCCCACCTGCATTTGGTTAATTGCCTTTTGATACTGCGAAGCACAACATCCGCCCAGTTGAATACTCGGGGCTCAGTACACTCGATGGCGTACTGGAAGTAGCTCTGTAATTCCATATGAGGAGCAGAACTCCCTGCCATCCGAGCTATCGTAAAGAGGATAGTGCGGAGGATCAAGTCTTGTACCCCCCAAATAGCCACTTTTCCCTTTTTCCTCTTAGCCTCAGGTACACAGTATTGATTGCAGTATTCACTCATCTTTAATCCACCGCCTCTAATACCGGTCAAACTGACATGATACCCATGCCTAGACAATCCAGTCAAGAAGTATATGCCCTCAATTTTAATGGATAATCTGTGAGCTCCTACATTGAAAACCTACTGATCTGGGTCCTACATACGGACCAAGTATTCTAGTAGTCTGACTTAGGCCCTCATGCCTGGGATATAGAAGTATTTTAAGAGCCCACAATCTCTCAATGCAGCTATGGTGGGAGGATTATTCTCGGCATTTTTATTATCCTCCTCATCTTCTCGTTCTCGCCACTCAAGCACCATGTTTGTGGCTATTTATCTGCATAAGGAACATATAAGGAGAATTAATGATTTTATTCATGATATGAATTTTTTTCATCGGCTAAAAATTTAATTTTTTTTTGAGTTCTGCGATGCTTGCAGGTGCCTTATTATACACAGTGCGAACACCTTGCAGGTGGCTCAAAGCTCACCTGCGAGAACGCATCATTCTCGCAAGTCCCGTATGGGCTGCCTGCGAGAATGCCTATGCGCATGTAGGGTTCAAAAAGACACTTAAAAATGGAAAACTAACCAATGAAATCAAAATTTTAAACCATGAAAATGTCAAGCATGAAGGACTTACCGTAATTCTGCAGACGGCTCGTCAAATGATCTCTTGTATCTCCCAGAAATCAACGCCAAATTCGGAGGGTAAAAAGGGGGTTTTGGAACTCAATAGTGAAAATGTGAAATGATATGGTAAAAATGTGTATTTACTCATTTAATTCACTTTTTACTATGTCATTTTTAGGTTTTTATGTTTATCTATTGTTTAAACCTAATTACTAATATAAATATGAGTGTAATGACTTGCAGGTGTGAAACATTGATGATTACAAACAAGGATATGGACATATTTTTCTCCATTATGGTGTGATTTTAATTGTTTTTTATGGTTTCTACATAAAACCTCGAGCGTCTTTTTGTCCGTTCTTGCGCTCGTGAAAAACATAAGAACGTGATCGAGCATAGTTTTATCACTTTTTCGGGCTCAACAAGGTTAGACGAAAAAGGAACCCCCCTGGAGTCCTCTTTAAGCTCTTTTCAGACTCTCTAAACATGAAAAGATCGCCGAGGGACCTTGCTATCTTCACACTCGATAAAGTATTTGAAGTACGCGTCTAGTGAGCGATAATTTCTCTCTTTTTCAGTCTCATCCAAACTATTTTACAAAAAAGGAACTGAGAGAGTTCTCTTTTAAGTGTTTTTCCAAACTCTATAATCTTGAAAAACCTTCGAGTTTACTATCTCTGGACTCGTTAAACAAACATTGACAGACCCATGATGGGACCGAATCACTCCTTCTTAGGGTTCGTTAAAAATACTCCGAGGGACTCATCTGAAGGATGAGCTTATATCAACAAGCATATGTGATCCTCTTCAAGCTTGCGTAAAAATAAAGAGGTACTTGCCAGAAATGGTGGGGGAAAATTAGGGAAAGGGATATGTTTTGCTATTTGTATTGATTGGTAGTAAGTGTTTCTCTTGAACATGACACCCCCTATTCATCATTTGAAGCCGGTTTGGGAAATCCATTTGTCTCTATTTTGATTAATTACAAGGTCATTACATGTGTCGTCTTTGAGTCAATGCTTCCAAATCATTGGTCGTGTCGTTCATATGTTCAAGAGAAGTCCATCTGAAACCTATATTGAGTCGGCCATATGCAGTTATCCATTCTCTCCGTGTCCGCCTTCCCTGTGTCGAGTCCAATTGCCACATGCTCTGTTTCACCTTCAAACTTAGTTACTCATTTCGTGTCATTGATGGGGGATACATCAAGGCCCTCTTGGGACGAGTTTTGTTCTGTCAACTTCAGCATATTATCCGGAATAAAAACTTAGAAATTCTTTAGTACCTTGGAGCTTGCATGCCTCAATGGCAAGTTTCCTCGATCTCGACAGTGGGTTTACATCATTGACCCCTGATCGAAAGATTCTGTCGGATGTTCGACATCAACTCATTTATTCACACTCGATGGATTGTACTATGGTACCTTGGGAGTCATTGACATCAATGATGATTTCCCTCACACTTGTTAACGGTTACGTCAATGACTGGTAATCAAGTGGTTTCTACCATGTTCGACTTCAACACATGCAATCACATGGTTAGATTCGTACTTTGGGAGACGAGATTGAAGACCTTGGATATCATCTTTGTGATCCAGGTTGCGATGGAGTATGTATAATTTGCGACACATAGATCCACTATGTATGTTTTGTGGCTATGTCGTCTTGATTTGAAAATTCTCGCATAGATCCACAGTATATTCCGGTGGCTATGTTATATTTTGATGGCATGGATCCACAGTGTATGATTGGTGGCCATGACCCATGTCTACAATGGCATCGATCTGTGATCTGAGTATGGGAATACCTACCTCAGAATTGATATATATGATACTCTGCAGATGCTTGATTGTTCGCAGGTTTCCGATTAGATGTGCTCCTGGTCCTCGACACACACATGCAGCTTACAAAGTCTATTGACTGTCACTGGTTCCAATCTCAGACTTGGGGGGGAATTCTATTATCCATGATTTTGTTTGTCATGATGATGTATTGATTATGGTGTACTCAGGCTCTTCATTAGAACTTTCTCCAGAGAAAAGTTACCTTCATCTCTTTTCAGAAATCACATTTTTGAGGAAGGTTCGCAGGCTACCAATACATTTTCCTGCGAGAATGCATGATTCTCGCAGGCTGCCTTAAGCCAGGGTGCGAGAAGTTCACATTGTGTCTAACTACTAAGGTGTGAACACTTTCTAAAGAAGGGAAAAGGATGAATTCTCGAAGCTTCTAGAAGGGAATCTTCTAGAAGGATGAGACGACATTCGAATGGTTATCTAAGTACTGGTTTTCCTGATATTTTGGGATCATTCCTATCCAAGTAACTAATTCATTCTCTCTTATATATAGAGGGGATTCTTATGGAAAAGGTTAGAAGCAAACAATATTAAGACATTGGAGAATTAGTGAAAGATTGTATGAAGGACTAATGCTACAACAGCTAGAGAACTTCAACAAATCTATCAAAGGTGGTGGATCTTCTTCATGCAAGTGAGAAAATGTGTGTGTCAGAGCCAAGGGTCATCGAAAGGAGGTTTGCAACATCAAGTCTCAGGTTGTAATCTTCACTTTCTATCAATATAATACAGTAATATGTCCCTTTCCCATAAAGCTAATGTCACTTTATTGTATAACTCCTTGATCATATACATAGATTAACTATTGAATATATTGAGTTGTCTTCACTTCGATTGGTTTGTACTGTTGTGTTCTGGACGACACAAGAGAATTGGAGTGAAGCTGGAACAACAAAGACCAAAGGAAGTGATCATAAGGTATGTTCATGATTCTTCCCTCCTAGTTCATTTAATAGTCAAAATCTAGGTAAAGAGTATTATTCTGTCGTGTTTTGTTCTAGATCCAGGTGGATCTAGGGAGATCGGTTTGTGTCCGCACTTACAGATTTATCCAACAAAACCTAGCCTGACCATGAATCTATGAGGGTGAACTCAGAACTCATCCTCAACAATAGTCCTTCATTTTTTCAGCAGTTTCTCCTTGCCTCACACTCAACAAGTAGTGTTCATAACAACAAGAGATTATTTATTTTCCCCATCATACTAGGGAACATCCTGCCTCCTCCCATATGCTATATATCCAAAAGAAAATGTGCCTAGGTATTTTTCCCCTTGGGAATTTTCACAGCTTCTTAAATCCTTGATTTTCAGGGGCTTCCAATGGCCAAATTCCTAATTTTTCACTTGTCACATTCAGCCCTGTGGTAGTTCCAACATGTTCCCCTCTCATGGAGTCATGGTCAATTGATTTTAACCCGACTGTTCCGTTTGTCCATCAACAATAATATAAAATATTTTGTTTCATACAAGTGTCATAGTCAAATAATTAGTTGGGTCAAATCAGATCTCTTCCCAATAGTCATAATCATCAATTACAATTAACTAAATTCAGAATTTCAAATTACCATAAATGGAAATAATTTTCCAATTTTGAGTTTACTAAAAACGGAAATAATTTCGTAAGCAAATTTCAGATTTAAAAATAATATAATTTTGGGGATGTTACATGAAGAATATATATCATGTAACTTATCCCAAATTTATTTGGCAGATGAACATTTACCAACCTTTTCTCTTACCAGATTAGGTAATCATTCCCAGATGAAATTCATTTCTATTTTTTTATTCTTCTTCAATTCCTTCTTAGTTGCAGTCTTTTCCCTTTTTGAACTATCATATCCTATAATGACTGATAGCTAAATATAATACCCATGTTCATGTTAAAACACTTTCATCCTTCCACTCCACATCTCATACTTTAAACCATTCAGACCATTGAATAGTGGTACTACATTCTCATAATAATCCATGATCTCCTTCCAGTGGTTAAACTATTTCCTGAAGGAACCTGCTCTGAGACCAATTGATGGATTACTGAGAGGGGGGGTGAATCAGTAATAAAGAAATTTAATCCTTTTTAACCATATAATGCAAGTGTTATATCAATGTAGCATTATAATCCAATAATTGTAGAGTAAATAAACAATGAACAAATGAGCAATCATACACATACAAAGTACACCAATGGTTTTACATGGAAACCCAAAGCGAGAGAAAACCACATAATTTTTGTTCTTATATGTATTTAAGAATTTCATTCATTGGAAGCACCAACTTCCTTTGTTTTCCAGCTGCAACTAGAAGGAGGCTCCAACCCCCTAGTTTCTCAGGCTACAACCTGAGGGAAGCTCCAACTCCCCAATTCTCTGGCTACAACCCCCTATGTTCTCCAGCTACAACCACTTGTCCTTTCCTAGTACAACCACCCTGAAATATAAGTAGAATGATGGAACCACTGTCACATTATCACTGTGAGATATACTATTCTAAACATGTACCAATCAACCTACACCAAACAACCTGTAACAACATGTACCAATAACCTGTGCCAACATGTACCTCAACTTGTACCATAAACAAGTGCATAAACCACGTACCAAACCTATACAAATAACCTGTCACCAACCTGTACCTCAACTTGAACCATAAAAATTGCATCAACCATGGACCAAACCTGTACAAATAACCTGTCATCAACCTGTACCATAAACAAGTGCATCAACCATGAACCGACTTGTACATTAACCTGTACCATCAACGAGTGCATCAACCATGCACCAAATATGTAAAAATCATGCATCAAATACACATAAACTATGATTCATCAAGATTTACCATCATCATCAACTATACATGTGACATCCCCCAAAATAAATTATTTTTGAATTTGAAATTTCTTAGGAAAATTATTCCATTTTTGGCAAATTCAAATTTGGAAAATTTTTGCCATTTATGGAAATTCCGAATTTCAAATTTGGTTAATTGTAATTAATGGTTATGACTCTTGGATAGAGATCTGATCTGAATCAACTAACTACTTGATTTTGACACTTGTATGAAACAAAAATATTTTATATTTATTTCAGGAGGACAAATGGAATAGCCATGTTAAAATCAACTGACCATGACTACATGAGTGGGGAACATGTTGGAACTACCTTAGGGATGATTGTTACAAGTGGAAAATCGGGAATTTGGCCATTGGAAGCCCCTAAAAATTAGGGATATGGAAAGCTACGAAAAATCCCAAGAGGGAAAATACCTAGGCATTTTTGGTTTTGATATTTAGCATATGTGAGGAGGCAGGACACTGCCTAGTATGCTAGGGAAAAGAACTACTGATTTATTTTTGTTATGAACACTAATTGTTGAGTGTGAGGCAAGGAGAATAATACTTATAGAAGAATACATTGCGGAGGAGGGATTCCAAGTTTTCCCTCATGGACTTGTGGTCAGGCTATGGGGAGAACAGGATAAGTGATTTTGGCTGCCCTCTTCTACGGTTGGGAGGAACATGGATATTCCCTTTGTCTTCCCATGAACTGGTTCAGCTATGTTATTCTAACCTACCTCTGGATGAATGTTGATTAGTTAGATAACTGATAGAATGCATTTGTAAATTCTGCATCGAAGCATTTCTATGAATGAATCCTATTCGAATGTTGTGGAACTTAAATCTGATAGAATGGTCTAAATGAAAAATCTGAGTAAATCATATCTATGGAATTAATTTCAGAAAGAATGCTATTATTTTTATTTGTTATATTCACTATAAGATACACCTGTTTAAAGTCTCTTTGGGGTTCTTGTTGTAGATCTTACTACTCTTATAAAACAATAAACTATAGGACCACAACATGTTACTATTATAGGGACATTGCTATTATTATATAGAATGGAATAGGAAAAATGATTGAGGATTTTCATTTTGGTAGGATTATAATGTAAACTACAAATAGAATTATAGGACCTTGTGTATTAGACGAGGAAAGAACAGAGTTATGATATTTGAGGTAATAAGTTAATTAAGCAGATACAGTATTAATTCTAAAATATTTCTACCTATCATAATATCACATGCTGATAAGAACATTCAAGTTCTGCTCTCAAATTGTATAGATTGGAAGGACCAAATTGGAACAAATGACCACTATAGTAAGGGATTTATGAATATTAAGTCACACACACACACACACACACACACACACACACACACATATATATATAATTGTCCATTCGGAAATCTTTACAGTAGTATGGTTTGGAAATAGCATCATACAATTATCAAGTTCCATTCACACATCATGTAATTGAAAGTGAAAACTATTACCAGTTAGATAGAATTCCCSTACACAGTCAAAGTATTAACAAAATAGTTTTAAACACACACACACACACACACACACACACACACACATATATAAGTAATCACAAAATCACATCTTTAGTGCTTGACTCTGATAAACTCAGATCTTTAAAGCATTTCATAAGTAAAACATGAGAAATGTCGAAGTAAACAAGACGCCAGAKATTTATAGAGGAAATACGAAAATGTTTGTACAAAAGGAGAAATTTTTCAAAGTATGGACCTTCAAATGCATATAAGTTCCTTCCAAACAATGAATAACTGTAAGTTTGAATTTCGTAGAGGTTCAAAACTGAATCTACTATTTAGAACGATGACCATAGTAATTAAATTGTCAGTCTAGAATGAAACCCGAGTGGTGAAAAGATCTGAATAATACAATGATCATTACATTATTTCAACAAACAGGAAAGAAAATCATGTGGGACAATCTTTGAAGAAGCCATTACTTATAATAGTCGAACTAGAAACTTAATAATACAATTGATAATTTTCCCTCTTTTCAACCACAATGGAAGACCAAGCGAAATTACCGAACATCGTAAATCTAAATTGCAACCATGTTTGATGGGTCTCCTAAAAGGTTACAAAAGGGAACTCGAATACCTTTTGCGCTGAAGACGAGGATGAAAAATCTAAAATCATTGCGTAGACGGAAGCCTGGAAAGAATTACCATTTACGAATATCAGTAAATTATATACAAGAAAAATAAGAAGAACACCAACAGAGCGATAATTGTTATTAACGGAGTATTCTAGGATAATACTTAACTTTTGATTCGCGGGCTCACATGTCTTTCATTTTCCTTGTCGCCTTCCATCTAGAAATATGCCTGGGCTGAGGGTGGGTGGTGCAACAACTCTCTGATGGGTACCCTCGCATCAAACAGGGACCATCATTAGCGATACTTATCAATTGTTGAAACGAATAAAACAAAAGAAAGAAAAACTTTACACATTGGCCACGATCTTAATGAATTTCAATAGTACAATACTAAGTTTCATTCTAAATCCATAAGTGGTACCAGGCATGCTATGTGAAATATGGAAGAAGTGTCTCATACAGAACCAGGACTACACCTAACTGGCGGAGTCTAACCTCCCAGAATCCTTTTTGCACAAAGTAGTTACAACACAATAAACATTACCGAGATATTCCTTCTATTGACTTCCAAATGGTTTGACCATGATATAGACATTAACTATTTTATTTAAGCAAAGGGTTTGATGTACCATAGGATAACACTACTTGAAAATTAAAATCGCAGAGGTCACCTTTCCTTTGACCTGGGGTAGAAATCCTTTAAACTTAAAGAAAAACTACACATGCGAAGGAACAGACCAAATAGAAGTAAGGGGGTTCACCCCTGTGCAATGAAAGAAAACAAAAGGAAACGTTTATACAACATTCCACAGGGGGACCTTGCCTTTCTGAAAGGGAATCCTCACAAATCCTCACGAAATTTAACTTCAGGTCCTCGACTTATGGGCTATAGAAGAACAATAGAAAAGGGTTACGAAATCTTAGGAGTTACAACCCAGACAAGTGATACTGATTGTTTCTCCTTAAAATGAGAAGAGGGACATTGTACTCGTGGAAGGGTTGAGTAAGGAGCGACCAACACAATAACCCTCCTACGGGAACAGAAGACAACCATAAAGGTTACAAAAGAATAATAATAAGGGAAGATTTTGAGCATAGAGTATAAACAAACAACAAGAATTACAAAAAACAAAAATGGTTTTCTTTTTCCAAAGAACTACCTCTTTATTCGACCAGAGTATTATGTTAAAAAAAAACTTACTAGGGGAGGTGGAGCCACTCTGTCGATTCGTCAATCAAACGAACCTCCATTGTCGGAAATCTTCTCTGCTAAAGGAGTAATATGCAGAGCCTTTCGAAGAAGTCACAATGAGAACCGTAGATGCATGAAAACCCTAATAGCAACCCTACCTACTCAGTTAAATGTTGGAAGTACGTAGGACGACTTGACCATGTGATGAGGCACAATTGGCATGACTAGAATGGGCAAAAGGCCGAGTAAGAATCATCGTAGATCACACTCACATGTTTCCATTAAACTATAGACGTAGAGAATTAATTACCACCCGATAGTAATCCATTCTCTCCCATCAAGTTAATTCATGAAGTAAATGAAGTCTTCCAGTTGGTACACATACACGACCATGGTTTGGTTGTAGTTAACTTAAAGTTCGAGATAAGACTCGTTAATGTTTCGGTGATTAAGTCAAATTTCTCAAGTTCTCATTACTCAAACTCTATGGGGTAAGGGACGGGAATATTATTAACTTGTTTATTTGAAAATAGAACCCATCGAAAATTCGAAACTAGGATTAGAAATGCTAAATGCATTACCTCCAAGCCTTCCCTTTCAAACTGTGGTTATAGAACTTTACCCATGGATATATATATATATATATATATATATGATAGGAAAGTGTTTGTGTCATATGGTTAGACTAAATTCTTATTGCGCGTGACCTATAGAAATCTCTTATGTAAAGAGAGACTAGTAATATAAATCCTAAGACTAGTTTATGGTATAAGTATGATGTACATAGATGAGTAGGTTGGAGAGTAAAAGGGGATTTTACTAAGGTTCCTGGAGAATTAATCTCATAGGTTTCTTTAGAAAACAAGATAGACAGAGACGTAAGTGGCATCATGTAGGAGGACAAATATAAGTATCGTCACACACAAAAAAAAATTATAACTGGAATGAAGGATTTCTTCCATCTACCGATAAGCATGTAAAGTGTAATTGGGAGAATTATGCCTCCTAGAAAAAAACAAATTATGACGAATTTGAGGTACATTACGTATGGTATCAGAGCAAAGGTTACAACACTTGGACCTTGAATAGGGCCCCATTATTTACTTAGTACATATTTATGTTTATGTAAAACTTATAAACTTTTATTGTTACAAACAACAAACCCTTTTTTGTTTTTTGTTAATCATGGCAGCCCAGGATAAAGAAGAAATCAGACTTGATGGGAATCCTGAATGAAGACATCCTGAAGAACCAAGACAGAATAGTGACGGAAGCTCACCTACTGAAGTTCTGGAAATGATGAGGAATCTCATTGTTGAGTTGCAGGTTTTCAAAGATGACAATGAGAAACTGAAGAAATCACAGCAGGAGCAGCAAGAAATAAATGAAGTCTTGTTGCACAATATAGTGACAAAGAAAATCCCAAGGGATAATAACCATGAAGAAGAGGTCAGTAAAAGGGCCTCTAAGAATTCTGGTCCTAAAACAAAAAAAGAGGATAGTTCATCTGAAGGTACCCCTTCAGCTGAAGATAAAGAAAAACCAGATAGAAAAAGGAAACAGGTTGATCATCGTGAAGGAGAATTTAAGAAGATCAAACCCGCTACATTTGATGGTGAATATAGGACAGGTGAGGAAGTTGAAGCATGGTTATTAGACATCAAACGATATTTCTAGATATACAACTATTACAGCAATATGAAGGTCAGAATCACCATTTACAATATTGATGCAGGCGCGCTCACAAGCACGTCTGCTCATAGGATCTTCTATTCTCTACTGGCCCGAAGAGCACTAAGGCTCTTCTATTTCTGTATCGGGAAATCCATACCCACAACAACCTCTCCACGGGATCTCCTATTTGCAATCGGGCGATCGGACTAGTTCTCGCGATCTCGCTAGTTCGTGATTCGAAGCTTCCGACTCTTCCTTCCCAATCTTGTGATACCCGAACCAGCGATACGGTTATGGCTCCTTCCCTTGTCAGCGCCCTCCCCACATGTAACCATAGGCTAGGTCTTAAATGTCAATGCCTCTCGCAACTCGCACCTTCATGAGTTCATGAATTGAACTCTTGTGCCCTCCTGTTACGATCTACTGAGACACAATAGGTCAACGTCGGGTTGAATCCTCCCTTGAAGTTTTTCTCTATTCGCAACCTCGTAGGTTGAAGCGTCGATCCTTCACACTCTTATCCCGCGAATCCCCTAGATGCGAGAATTCAACGGAGTGTTGACTCCTTTCTCCAGGCAACGCGTGTCCACCTGTCAACCACGCGGGCCTCACCCTATGGCTCTGCCATGTGTCCACGCGAGCCTCTGCTCTCAGCACTTCGCGACTTCTGGTGTCGAAAGTGACGCCTCTCAACCTCCGAACCCCCTAATGTGCGATAGGCGATGGGGTTTTTGATCCAACGGTCCTCCTACAACCCAGATCCAATGGCTATCCTTCTTCTTCACTCCTCGTTTCTTCACAACTTGGAGTACCCAATGTTTGGTCTCTCACCTTGCGAACTTCTGAGTTCGTGAGATATTTCGATCTCTGCCACCTATCCTCCTCAGATGGATGGCTCCTGGTCTTCTCACCACTTTTCCACCTCTCGTGTCCTCGCACTTCGCGACCCTTGACACCAAGTTCTCAGCCCTTCTACTCACGAAATCCCAACATACAATGTGCCACTTGTACGCTTGTCGACTCCTGTGGCCCCACACCATTCTCGTAGTCATCAGGATATCGTGTATCGCGATTTCGCAACTCCCTGTGGCGAGTTTAGGGAGTTTCAACCCATGAAACCCTGATATGTGAATTCACGCATATATCCAATGGCCCTTGTGGCTCAGATCAATGGTTCTTCCCCTCCTGAGCTTTTAACCTCTTGGGAATACCTGCAGTATTTCCCCTGCTTCTTGGCTAGATCTGATGGTTCACGGAAATCCGCGAATTCTCCTTAGAACATTTCGGTCGTCCGTTCTTATGTGTTCCTCTTGCTCCTTCTTGGACGTGGGAAATCCAAT
>SNQJ01S0049109.1:8836-29605 GCA_010110895.2 Picea sitchensis | reverse complement strand
TCAGCCCTTCTACTCACGAAATCCCAACATACAATGTGCCACTTGTCCGCTTGTCGACTCCTGTGGCCCCACACCATTCTCGTAGTCATCAGGATATCGTGTATCGCGATTTCGCAACTCCCTGTGGCGAGTTTAGGGATTTTCAACCCATGAAACCCTGATATGTGAATTCACGCATAGATCCAATGGCCCTTGTGGCTCGGATCAATGGTTCTTCCCCTCCTGAGCTTTTAACCTCTTGGGAATACCTGCAGTATTTCCCCTGCTTCTTGGCTAGATCTGATGGTTCACGGAAATCCGCGAATTCTCCTTAGAACATTTCGGTCGTCCGTTCTTATGTGTTCCTCTTGCTCCTTCTTGGACGTGGGAAATCCAATGATCCAAGATCTATCGGCTGATCCGATGACCGATATTGCTCCTCCAGATATTTTGCATGTTCTCTTCCGGCCTTGGAAGGATTTCAAAAGCCAAAGGCCTCAACCTTTGCTCCTTTTCTCTGCGAACTCCACAATCTGAGTCCTCGCCTGCGCTCTTCAATGACACTATTCCTCCTGAGCTTTTTCCTTTCGAATCCTTGAAGGATTCTTCAACTCATGCACCTCTGTAGAGTATTCACATGCACACAAAGTGTTATCTCTCCTGAGCTTCTCAAACACTCAGTTCTCTTAAGGAGATAAATCCTTCTTCTTTCTCCCACAGATGGAGAAATTGGATGCCCTCCTGGCTATCCCTCTTCTCAAGCAACCTCTTATTGAATCTATAGGGTGTTCAAAAACCTTATGAAGATCCCTGAGTGGATTCTTCTTCAAATCCCAGAACTCAAAGAGTTCTCTTCTCTTCCTCGGTGCTTGTCTGCACACTGACTCAAATTCCCACCTGGCAGAGTATTTTCTCCCAGAACTTCCAACAGTTCTTTACTTCTTCTGTGCACCTATGCACCTACTCAATTCCCACCTAGCAGAGCTCTCAGAATCCTCAGTGATCCTGATTCTTCTGAACTCACATCAGAGTTCTTCCCAATGCACCACTGTGCATATGCTCAATGCCCACTTGGCAGAGCTTCACAGAACTCCTCAGAGATTTTGTCTGCAACTTTGTCTTCTCCTACACAGCCTTGCCTCCAAGGTGTTCAGTGACCTTGAGGTCTTCCCTAAGTTGTTTATTCCAGTTCTTGCGCCATAGCACGTCCTTGTCTGAACCCGCAGTATTCAGAAATGCATCCTCTGTGCACGGATATCAGAACCCACAGTGCTCTATCACACCCTCCTGGTATGAAGCCTCAAAGACCTTCACCTGAAATCTAACACACTCCTGCAAATGTGAACCTACATCATACATTTACAGCATACATAAAGAACACTCACAGGCATCCACATAACACAGAAATACATACAGGAAAAACTACTTCTGTTTTATATTAAAATAACAAATGCATGTTTATACAAGGTGTTCTTGAGAACGGCCTGTAACAAGGTCTCGGCTCTTCCCTTCTGCTCTCTACTCACAGATTCTCTCCTATCCCAACTTTCAACTACAACTCCCCTATTACAAAATGAGGTATGAAATATCTTTTACCTGAGGGGTCTCTTCGAGCACTTCCCTCCAACCTACCTACCCTATTGAATTGCATTGAATGGATGTCTAGTCCGCTATCGGATCTATATCTCAGCCTTACAAACATTAATGGCCGATATACCTAATTCCTGCACAAAGGCACAACTATATGGCTCACCAGCCTACAACATTTAATTACATTCAATTCAGATTTTAAATGAGGTTGCGCCTCTCTCTTCATCTTTGAATGCGTGCGCTCGACCTTGCTGGTTGGCTGGCTGACGTGGAGAGATGCTCCTGCATCATACTCCTCAGTTGTAAAATTCATGAGCTCCTTCTCATGAGCTTCCCATATCTGATGTTGAAATCTTCCTGGATCCCAAATCATCCTCTGGAGTTGTTCATCTGCTCCATCCTGCTGCTGCTGCTGCTGCTCTGCTGTTGTTGCTTCCTTCCTTCTGCTCAGCTTCTCCTTGCTGGCAGTTTCTACTGATCTCAGCATCAGCCTTATGATGTCTTCTATCACTTCGTCCAACTGCTTCAGTGCCTTTCTCTGTTTTTGCAGTCTCCTCAACTGCAAAATTTTTCGGCACATGGGTAGATCACTGTGATCTCCCATGCTTTCTTCTTCATCTTCATTTGTGGCCTCAAGTTGCCACTCTTCTATAGACTTCAACTCTGCAGTCTCTTCCTGACTGACTTTCTGTTCAGTCACCTTCTCTGACAGCTCAATTTTTGTCAGTTCTCTTGCTGGCTCTGGATTGTTTAGCCAATCCTCCAACATCTCTAGCTCCATCTCCCATGGAGTGATAAATCTACTTGCCTGCTCTTTGGCTTCCTTTGCTGCTAGCTTCAGTGTTACAGCTTCTTTCTTTTTAGCTCCCTGGCCGAAGTCATTGAGACATTCCTTAGAATGCTCATTTTCCTCTTCGTCTACTTCTGCTTGTGCTTGGGCAGTCTCAAACACCTGCTCCAATTCCTCCTTGACAGTCTCAGCTGACTGTTCTTCTGGTGTTGCTGCACCTACAACACATATTTCTGCCTCCTCCTGGTAAAATGGTAGGAATACCTGAATTCCTCCAATCATCAGAAGATCCCTCAGATCCTCCTCCTCTGTCAGCTGCACCTGCTGATCTAAATCCATCTTTGAGCTCACCTGCTCTGTCATCTCTTTTGACTGATTCCAACTCATCTGCTCATCCCTGCCCACCTGGAAATATGGGATGTCTCTACTGCCCTCCTGGCAGTCTATGGAATCAACTAATTCCATCTCTGTTTCCTTGCCCACCTAGAAAACTGGAAACCTTTTGTTGCCCTCCTAGCAGTCTGTGAGATCCTGCAGTGACCTAAATCCATTTCCCTCCTGACAATGCAAAATTCCACGACTGTCCTCGTGACAGTCTCTGAGATCCTGCAGTGATCTCAACTCGTTTCCCTCCTGGAAAACTGGAATTTCTTCTCTGCCCACCTGGTAGTTCTTGAGATCCTCAACTGATCCCATTTCATTCTCTTCACCGAGAATGTCCCCAGTCTTTGGTTCACATATCTGAACCATTTCCTCTTCTGGTCCATTGAGGTTTTCAGCATGCCTCAACCATCCTCTTAACAACCTATGCTGTCTTCTAACCATCAACTCCTTGACTAGCCATTTTTCCTTTCCCTTCCTCATGGGCCATTCATACACCCATATCGACTTTTCTTTCTGCTGCATTCACAGTTCAAGATTTTCTATATCTGCCCTTATTTCAGTAAGATCTTTAACCATCTCTGCAAGCTTTTCTGCTTTTCTCTTCTTCCCAACATGCCTATGGCCTTTAGTAACCATGGTGTTGTCTCTGTCTACTTTCCTAGGAAACCTGCTGCTGTCACTCCGCACTAAGAGTGTTTCCAGTTTCATCCTATAGTCCTCCTGACTGCTTACGGGCTGTTGCCTACCTGCAAACAAATCCTTACAAAGTCTCCAATGCTCTATATTCTTTTTCCTTCTCGCTTCACCTGAAGTATACAAGTGAAGTTCCTTCTCTGATACCACTTTGACGTAGGCGCTCTCGCAAGCACGTCCGCTCATAGGATCTTCTCTTCTCTACTGGCCTGAAGAGCACTAAGGCTCTTCTATTTCCCTATCGGGAAATCCGTACCCACAACAACCTCTCCACGTGATCTCCTCTTTACAATCGGGCGATCGGACTAATTCTCACGATCTCGCTAGTTCGTGAGTCGAAGATTCCGACTCTTCCTTCCCAATCTTGCGATACCCAAACCAGAGATACGGTTATGGATCCTTTCCTTGTCAGCACCCTCCCCACATGTAACCATAGGCTAGGGCTTAAATGTCAGGGCCTCTCACAACTCGCACCTTCATGAGTTCGTGAATTGAACTCTCATGCCCTCCTGTTACGATCTCCCGAGACGCGATAGGTCAACACCGGGTTGACTCCTCCCTTGACGTTTTTAGCTATTCGCAACCTCGCAGGTTGAAGCGTCAAGCCTTCACACTCTTATCCCGCGAATCCCCGAGATGCGAGAATTCAACGGAGTGTTGACTCCTTTCTCCATGCAACGCGTGTCCACCCGTGAACCACGCGGGCCTCACCTTATGTCTCTACCACGTGTCCACGTGAGCCTCTACTCTCGGCACTTCACGACTTCTAGTGTCGAAAGTGACCCCTCTCAACCTCCGAACCCTCGAATGTGCGATAGGCGATGGGGTTTCCGATTCAACGGTCCTCCTACAACCCAAATCCAACAACTATCCTTCTTCCTCGCTCCTCGCGTCTTCAGGACTTGGAGTACCCAATGTTTGGTCTCTCACCTTGCGAACTTCTAAGTTCGCAAGGTTTTTCGATCTTTGCCACCTGTCCTCCTTAGATGGACGGCTCCTGGTCTTCTCACCACTTCGCCGCCTCTCATTTCCTCACACTTCGCGACCCTTGACACCAAGTTCTCAGCCCTTCTACTCATGAAATCCTGACATACGATGTGCCACCTGTCTGCTTTTCGACTCCTGTGGCCCCACACCATTCTTGTATTCATTGGGATATCGCGTATTATGATTTCGCGACTCCCTGTGGTGAGTTTACGGAGTTTCAACCCACGAAACCCCGATATGCGAATTCACACATAGATCCAATGGCCCTTGTGGCTCGGATCAATGGTTCTGCCCCTCTTGAGATTTTAACCTCTCGGGAATACCTGAAGTATTTCCCATTCTTCTTGGCTATATTTGACGGTTCATGGAAATCCACGAATTCTCTTTAGAGAATTCCGACCGTCCGTTCTTGTGTGCTCCTCCTGCTCCTTCCTGGATGTGGGAAATTCGACGGTCCACGATCTATCGGCTGATCCGACGACCAATATTTCTCCTCCCAAGATTTTTCACGTTCTCTTCCGGACTTGGAAGGATTTCAAAAGTCAAAGGCCTCAACCCTTGCTCCTTTTCTCTGTGAACTCCACAATCTGAGTCCTCGCCTGTGCTCTTCAACGACGCTATTCCTCCTGAGTTTGGTCCTTTTGAATCCTTGAAGGATTCATCAACTCATGCACCTATGCAGAGTATTCACATGCACACAAAGTGTTATCTCTCATGAGCTTCTCAAACACTCATTTCTCTTAAGGAGATAAATCCTTCTTCTTTCTCCCACAAATGGAGAATTTGGATGCCCTCCTGGCTATCCCTCTGCTCAAGCAACCTCTTGCTGAGTATGCAGGGTGTTCAACAACCTTATGAATATCCCTCAATTCTTCTTCAAATCCAAGAACTCAAAGAGTTCTCTTCTCTTCCTCGGTGCCTATCTGCACATTGACTCAAATGCCCACCTGGCAGAGTATTTTCTCCCAGAACTTCCAACAGTTTTGTACTTCTTCTGTGTACCTATGCACCTACTCAATGCCCACCTGGAAGATCTCTAAGAATCCTCAGTGATCTTTATTCTTCTGAACTCACAATAGAGTTCTTCCCAATGCACCACTATGCATATGCTCAATGCCCACTTGGCAGAGCTTCTCAGGACTCCTTAGAGCTTCTGTCTGCAACTGTGTCTTCTCCTACACAACCTTGCCTCCAAGGTGTTCAACAACCTTGAGGTCTTCCCTGAGTTGTTGATTCCAGTTCTTGTGCTGTAGCACGTCCTTGTCTAAACCCGCAGTATTCAGAAATGCATCCTCTGTGCACGGCTATCAGAACCCGCAGTGCTCTGTCACACACTCCTGGTATGAAGCCTCAAAGACCTTCACCTAAAATCAAACACACTCCTGCAAATGGTAACCTACAACATACATTTACAGCATACATAAAGAACACTCATAGACATCCACATAACATATAAATACATGCAGGAAAAACTGCTTTTGTTTTATATTAAAATAACAAATGCCTGTTTATACAAGGTGTTCCCGAGCATGGCCTGTAACAAGGTCTTGGCTCTTCCCTTCTTCTCTCTACTCGCAGATTCTCTCCTATCCCAACTTTCAACTACAACTCCCCTATTACAAAATGAGGTATGAAATCTCTTTTACCTAAGGGGGATCTTCGAGCGCTTCCCTCCAACCTACCTACCCTATTCAATTGCATTGAATGGCTGTCTAGTTCACTATCAGATCTAGATCTCAACCTTACAAACATTAATGGCTGATCTACCTAATGCCTGCACAAAGGCACGGCTCTATGGCTCACCAGCCTACAACATTTAATTACATTCAATTCATATTTTAAATGAGGTTGTGCCTCTCTCTTAAGCTTTGAATGCGTACGCTCGATGTGGCTGGCTGGCTGGCTGACGTGGAGAGATGCTCCTGCATCAAATAAGAAAGGAAAAGCTAGCATTTGGTGGCAAGATCTGAAATTGGCCAAGGGCCTAAAGGAGAAACAAATGGAATGGTATGACTTTAAGAAATATTTCAAGAAATAGTACCTATCTGAAAGATACTATGAAAGGAAAACCAAATAATTTTATGAGCTATGACTTGGGCAGATGACAATGGAGGATATTATAAAACAATTCCTGGAATTACTAAGGTTTGTACCTTATATCCGGGAGGACAAGGTAAAAATACAACAGTTCCTAAGCTATTTACCACAGTCTTACAGGGACATAATTGAGTTTGATAACCCCAATTCCTTGAGTGAAGTATTCAGGAAGGCTCGAATGTGCTACGACCAATACAAAGAGCGGACAGAGTTTCCCAAAGCTTGGAAGGATAATAAACAAGACCGAATGAACCAACGGAAGAAGGGATACCAACCATCCCCTTATCAGAATGCATCAAAAATCTTTCTAAGTAAATATTTTCACTGAAACCATCCAAGCACACAAGGAGGAAGTAAACCGGTAAACCTGGTAACAAAGAAGTTTGGGAACAACCCCCGGGAACCATTAAAATGATGGGAATGTGGACAACCTCATCTAAGGAGGAACTATCCACATTTTAACTCAGTAAACATAACTGTTGTTCATAATTTGCAAGAAGCCTCAACGGTGGGTGATGTGGGAAGAAGCTTGCATCAAATCAATGCGACCGTAGATGGTCAGCAAGCTGACCACCAATCCTCTGTGGTGGAAATTGAAGGTAAAATCAATAACACTTGAATTTCTATTTTAATTCATACTGGAGCTACATTAAATTATATCACTCCTGGTGTGGTAGAGTCAAATAAACTTAAGAAAATGAAACACGAAAAATCATGGATGGTACAACTAGCAACAAGAACTAAAAAGAACGTGGTTGACATTATTTTTTATTTTGAGTTCAGTTTAGATGGTCAAAACATAAGAACAAATCTAAACATTCTACCACTAGGATCTTATGATGTGATTATCATAATGGATTGGTTGGAAAAGCACAAATAAACACTAGATTGTTATACAAAGACACTTAAGTATAAAGATGATTATGACACTACTAGAATAGCCCAAGGTATACCAAAACCAATATCAGTTAGACAAGTCAGAGAAATGCAACTCAAGAAATGCATGAGAAAGGGTTGTCAAGTTTACGCCATCCAAGTAACGAACCTGTTAGAAAAAGAAGATAAGCCCAACTTGGAAGACTTTTTTTTTCTACGTGAATTCAGAGACATGTTTGTTGATGAAATACTTGAATTACCCCCTAGAAGGGAAACTGAATTTTCCTTAGACCTACTGCCTGGTTCAGCCCCTATCTCTAAATCACCTTACCGAATGAGTTTACCAGAATTGAGAGAATTGAAAATACAACTACATGAATTATTGGACAAAGAATATATCAGACCGAGTATTTCACCATGGGGAGCACCAGTCCTCTTTGTGAAAAATAAAGATGGTACTCTAAGACTATGTATCGACTATAGACAATTGGATAAAATAACTATTAAAAACAATTACCCCTTACCTAGGATAAATGATCTGTTCGATCAAGTGGGTGGGGAAAAGATCTTTTCGAAGTTGGATTTACGATCCGGATACCACCAAGTTAGGATAAAAGATGAGGACATAATAAAAACAACTTTTCGAACAAGATATGCACATTACGAATTCATAGTTATACCTTATGGACTCACTAATGCACCAACCATGTTTATGTGTCTAATGAACAATATTTTTAGTCAGTACTTGGAAAAGTATGTACTGGTATTTATCGATGATATTCTGGTCTATTCTAAAACAGAAGAAGAACACAAATAACACTTAAGAATAGTTCTACAAACTTTGAGGAAGCATAAACTGTACGCTAAATTCAATAACTGTGATTTTTATCAAAAGAAAATACAATACCTAGGACATGTAATTTTTGCAGAAGGCATTGCAGTCGACCCTGAGAAAAAAGAGCCATCATGGAATGGCCGGTACCTAAGGATGTAGAAAACATCTGGTCATTCATGGGAATCAACAGATATTATCGTAGATTTATAGAGGGGTTTTCCAAAATAGCCTACCCTATCACATCATTACAAAATAAAGAGACCAAGTTTAATTGGTCACATAAGTGTTAAGATAGTTTTAACAAGTTGAAGGAATTATTGACAACTGCACCCATTTTAAAGGTAACAGACCTAGATAAAGACTTTACTATCTGTGTTGATGCGAGCAAAGAAGGACTAGGTGGTGTCCTAGCTCAAGAAGGGCATGTTATTTGTTATGAGTCCCAGAAATTAAAGGAGCGTGAGTGAAACTACGTCACTCATGACTTAGAATTGGCAGTGGTAATACATGCCTTAAAAATGTGGCGACACTACATAATGGGCAGGAAGTTTCTATTATTGACAGAAAATAGCAGTGTGAAATATTTGTTTATTCAGCCAGATTGTAATGCAAGGTAAGAAAGGTGGCTAGCCTTCTTGAGAAAATTTGACTTTGAGGTAAGACATATCAAGGGTAAGGAAAGTAAGGTAGCAGATTCTTTAAGTACAAGAGTCCATGGGTTATTTGAGATAAATGTCAGCAGGGCAGAAAGTGATCTGGAATAGAGAATAAGGACAACAGGTATTAACAACAAAAAATACACTAAGATAGTGGCATAATTACAAAACACTACAACAAACTCAGACAAATCAGATCTGAGTATTGATAAAAATGGACTATTACGATTTAAAAATAGACTTTAGATACCAGATTCGACAGAGTTAAAGATAACAATTTTGGATGAAGTGCATAAGAAACCATATTCTAGCCATCTAGGATACCAGAAAACAATAACAACACTTAGGAAATTATTTTATTGGCCTAATATGAAGGGAGAAACAACATAATACTTGGCTAGGTGCCAATATTGTCAACAAGTAAAGGTCGAACACCAACATCAAACCGACTTATTACAACCATTACCAGTACTAGAATGGAAATGGGATACCATGTCACTAGACTTTATTACAGGTTTGCCTAAAAATCAGAAACATAATGATTCTATTATGGTTGTAATCAATAAACTTAGTAAGTCCACACACTTTATTCCTATAAAGTCTACTTTTAAAGCTATAAACATCATTGAAATATTTATGAAATAAATTTTTAGATTCCATGGTATTTCTAAAATGGTGATTTTAGATAGAGGCGTAAAATTCACATCCTCTTTTTGGAAAGAATTGTTTGTAGGGATAAATACTAATTTGAATTTCATTATGAGCTATGATCCACAAACGAATGGAAATACTGAAAGAACAAACCAAATCGTAGAGGATATGCTCTGCATGTATGTAAGAAAAAAACCAAGCAAGTGGGAAGACTACCTACACTTGGTAGAATTTGCATATAACAATGGGTACCAAACTTTGGCTAAATTGAGCCCCTTCGAGGTACTGTACAACCGAAAGTGTATGACACCAATTAGTTGGGACGAATCGGTTGACAGAATCATGGTTGGACCAAAGATGCTCCAATAAATGGAAAGTATGGTAAGAAACATACAACAGAACTTAAAGGAGGCACAGGACAGCCAGAAAAGTTATGCAAACCAGAAAAGAAGACACTTGGAGTTTCAAGTGGGAGATCATGTTTACTTAAAAGTCAAATCCCTGAAGAATTCACTAAAGCTAGGGAATTGCACCAAGTTGGCACCTAGGTTTTGTGGGCCCTTCGAGATACTAGATTGAATTGGACCCGTAGCATACCAACTTGCACTTCCAACTAATCTAAAAATTCATAATGTATTTCATGTTTCTTTCTTGAAAAAGTATGTTCATGACCCTACTCACATGATCGATTGGAACTTGGTGCAGGTGGAACCAGAAGGCGAGCTCCAAATGGAACCCATGTGCATTCTAGACCCGAGAGAAATAACACTTCGGAATAGAGTAATCGCTCAGGTAAAGCTGCAATGGAAGCACTTTAGTTGTGAGGAGGCCACTTGGGAGTTGGAGGGAGATTTGCAAAAATATCATCCAATCTTGTTCCAGGAAAGGAAAAAACACCAAGGATAGTGTTTTATTGAAGGGGGAAAGGATGTGACATCCCCAAAAATATTTTTTTTTGAATTTGAAATTTCTTAGGAAAATTATTCTGTTTTTAGCAAATTCGAATTTGGAAAACTTTTTCCATTTATGGAAATTCCGAATTTCGAATTTGGTTAATTGTAATTATTGGTTATGACTATTGGGCAGAGATATGATCTAAATCAACTAACCACTTGACTTTGACACTTGTATGAAACAAAAATATTTTATATTTATTGCAGGAGGACAAATGGAACATCCATGCTAAAATCCGCTAACCATGACTCCATGGTTGGGGAAGATGTTGGAACTACCTCAGGGATGATTGTTACAAGTGGAAAATCAGGAATTTGGCCATTGGAAGCCCCTGAAAATCAGGGATTTGGAAAGCTGCGAAAATTCCCAAGAGGTAAAAGACCTAGGCATTTTTTGTTTTGATATATAGCATATGTGAGGAGGCCGGGCGTTGCCTAGTATGTTGCAGAAAATAACTACTGATTGCTTGTTGTTATGAACACTAATTGTTGAGTTTGAGGCAAGGATAAGACTACTGATAGAAGAAGACATTGCTAAGGAGGGATTCCAAGTTTTCCCTCATGGACTCATGGTTAGGCTAGGGGGAGAAAAAGACAAGTGATTTTGGCTGCCCTGTTCTACGGTTGGGAGGAACGTGGTTGTTCCCTTTGTCTTCTCGCGAGCTGGTTCATATATGTTATTCTAACCTACCTCTGGATGAATGTTGATTATTTATATATCTAATAGAATGCATCTGCAAATTATGCATCGAAGTATTTATATGAATGAAACCTATTCGAATGTTGTGGAACTTAAATCTGATAGAATGGGCTAAATGAAAAATATGAATAAATCATATATGTGGAATTAATTTCAGAAAGAATAATATTGTTTTTATTTGGTATATTCATTGTAAGATACACCCAATTAAAGTCCCTTTGGGGTTCTTGATGTAAATCTAACTACAGCTATAACATGATAAACTATAGGATCACAACATATTATTGTTATAGGGACAACACTATTATTATATAGAATGGAGTGGGAAAAATGATTGAGGATTTTCATTCTGGTAGGATTGTAATGTAAACTACAAATAACATTATAGGCCCTTGTGTATTAGATGAGGCAAGAAAAAAGTTACGATAGTTGAGGTAATAAGTTAATTAAGCATATACAATACTAATTCTAAAATATTTCTAGCTATCATAAGATCATCTGCTGTAGTACGGTTTGGAAACAACATCATACAATTATCAAGTTTTATTCACACATCATGTAATTAAAAGTGAAAATTTTTACCAGTTAGATAGAATTCCCCTACACAGTGAAAGTATTAACATAATATTTTTAAACGCACACACACACACAGATATATATATATAAGTAATCGCATAATCACATATTTAGTGCTTGACTCTGATATACTCATATCTTTAAAGAATTTCAGAAGTAAAATAGGAGAAACGTCGAAGTAAACAAGATGCCAGAGCTTTATAGAGGCAATACAAAAATGTCTGTACAAAAGGAGAAATGTTTCAAAGTATGGACCTTCAAATGCATATAAGTTCCTTCCAAACAATGAATAACTGTAAGTTCGAATTTCATAGAGGTTTGACTCTGAATCTACTATTTAAAACGACAACCATAGTAATTAAATTGCCAGTCTAGAATGCAACCCAAGTGGTGAAAATATCTGAATAATACAACGATCATTACATTATTTCAACAAACACGAAAGAAAATCCTATAGGAAAATCTTCGAAGAAGTCATTACTTATAACAGTTGAACCAAAAAATTAAGAATACAATTGAGAATTTTCCCTCTTTCCAACCACTATGGAAGACCGAGTGAAATTACTGAACGTCACAAATCTAAATTGCAACCATGTCTACTAGGTCTCCTAAAAGGTTACAAAAGGGAACTCGAATACCTTTTGCACCGAAGACGAGGATGAAACATCTAAAATAATTGCCTAGATGGAAGCTTGGAGAGAATTACCATTTACGAATATCAGTAAATTATATAAGAGAAAAATAAGAACACTAACAGATCGATAATTGTTATTAACGGAGTATTCCAAGATAATACTTAACTTCTGATTCGCGGGTTCGCATGTCTTTCATTTTCCTTGTTGCCTTCCATCTAGACATACGCCTGGGCCGAGGGTGGATGGTGCAAAAACTCTCTGATGGGTACCCTCACATCAAATAGGGACCATCATTAGCGATACTTATCAATTATTGAAACAAATAAAACAAAAGAAAGAAAAACTTTACACAGTGGCCACGATCTTAATGAATTGCAATAGTACAGTAGTAAGTTTCATTCTAAATCCATAAGTGGTACCAGGCATGCTATGCGAAATATGGAACAAGTTGCTAATACAGAACAAGGAATACACCTAACTGGCATAGTCTAACCTCCCAGAATCCTTTTTGCACAAGGTAGTTACAACACAATAAACATTACAAAGATATTCCTTTTATTGACTTCCAAATGGCTTGACCACGATACATACAATAAATATTTTCTTTAAGCAAAGGGTTTGATGTACCATAGGATAACACTACTGAATGATTCAAATCGCAGAGGTCACATTTCCTTTGACCTTGGGTAGAAATCCTTTAAACTTAAAGAAAAACTACACATGCGAAGGAACAAACCAAATAGAAGTAAGGGGGTTCACCCTTGCACAATGAAAGGAAACAAAAAGAAAAGTTTATACAACATGCCACAATGGGACCTTGCCTTTCCGAAAGGGAATCCTCATACAACCTCATGAAATTTAACTTCAGGGCCTCGACTTATGGGCTATAGAAGAACGATAGAAGAGGGTTACAAAATATTAGGAGTTACAACCCAGACAAGCAATACCATTTGTTTCTCCTTAAAACGAGAAGAGGGACATTGTACTCCTGGAAGGGTTGAGTAAGGAAATACCAACTACGGGCACAGAAGACAACCAGAAAGGTTACATAAGAATAATAATAAGTGAAGATTTGGAGCGTAGAGTATAAAAAAACAATAGGAATTACAAAAAACGAAAACGGTTTTCTTTTTCCGAATAACCACCTCTTTATTCGACCAGAGTATTATGTTAAAAAAAAACTTACCAGGGGAGGTAGAGCCACTCTGTCTGTTTGCCGATCAAATGAACCTCCATTACCGACAGTCTTCTCTGCTCAAGGAGTAATACGTAGAGCCTTTCGAAGAAGTCACAATGAGAACCGTAGACGCATGAAAACCCTAATAACAACCCTACCTAATCAGTTAAATGCTAGAAGTACATAGGATGGATTGACCATGTGACGAGTCACAGTTGGCATGAATAGAATGGGTGAAAGGCTGAGTAAGAATCATCGTAACTCACACTCACAGGTTTCCATTAAACCATAGACGTAGAGCCTTAATTACCACCTGACAGTAATCCATTCTCTCCCATCAAGTTAATTCATGAAGTAAATGAAGTCTTCCGAGCTCGACTAGTTGGTACACATACACAACCATGGTTTGGTTGTAGTTAAATTAAAGTTTGAGAGAAGAATCATTAGAGTTTCATTGATTAAGTCGAATTTCTCAAGTTCTCAATACTCAAACTCTGTGGGGTAAGGGACGGTAATATTATTAATTTGTTTATTAAGAAATGGAACCCATCAAAAATTCAAAACCAAGATTAGAAATGCTAAACGCATTACAGCCAATCCCTCCCTTTCAAACTGTGGTTATATATATATATATATGTATGTATGTATGTATGTATGTATGTATGTATGATAGGAAAGTGTTCGTGTCATATGGTTAGACTAAATTCGTATTGTATGCAACCTATAGAAATATCTTATGTAAAGAGAGACTAGTAATATAAATCCTAAGTCTAGTCTATGGTATAAGTATGATGTACATAGATGAGTAGGTTGGAAAGTAAAAGGGGATTTTACTAAGGCTCTTGGAGAATTAATATGATAGGTTTCTTTAGCAAACAAGATAGACAGGCATGTAAGTGGCATCATGTAGTAGGGAAAATATAAGTATCGTCACAAAAAAATACTATAACCAGAATGAAGGATTGTTCCATCTACCGATAAGTCTATAAAGTATAACTGGGAGAATTACGTCTCCTAGTTTTTTTGGTTTTTTTTTATGACGAATTTGAGGTACATTACAATACACCTCATGTATGTGCCAACTTATCAACTCCTTATCTCAACCATGTACCCAACATGTACCTCAACCAAAATCCCTCATCAATTTCATCATCCAATCTGATTTGTAATTCTGTAATAAACATGGTGTATATGATCACATACCTACAAACCTTCCTTAACTTTAACAACAAGAGACTAGCATTTTCATCAAACTTTACTTTAGTCTCACATGACTAATTTTTGATTAGTCAAAAACCCTAACTTAAAATAATCATAACTATGTACCTGTAATGAATAAAGATCTAAAAATAGTACAAAATTTTCTTCAGTGTCTTTTATACAATTCCTCTAGGTTTCACTACTTGGAACCTTTCTGAAAAGGACTTATAGAAAAAATGCCATACCGTTCTGAATTATGGCTTATTCTAGAGAGTGAACTTGTAGAGCATGCCTCGCACAGAATATTTGATTTCTGGATCTGAAAATGGTGCACAAAATATTAAAGACTTTACTCTAACCAATTCATCTAGTGTTACTAAATTTCGATCTGTTATGAAGAATTTATGACGTTTTTACCTGAAACACGTGTTTTAGACTAGTTTCAAGACTACCAACAAACCCTATTTTCCACAGAGTGTAACTCCAAAAATACAACGACCCACAAGATGAAATTTTTATCACAGTTACTTGGATATGTTTCCCCAACAACCTCCATATTTTGCAGTCTGAATCATTCTAGAAAAAACGTTATTGTGAAAATGGTTAGATGACCTGTAAATAACATACCTTAGAAAGCATCATCGAAAAATTTGTCCTTCCTTGAATTTTGACCTTCTTTAGTTCACCTTCCCTATGAAATTCACCTTAGATATCCTTTGGTTACCTTAGTAACTTATAGATATTAAATATTCTCAAGTGTGATTAAAATGAGAGATGCTTTCCTCTAATTTATACTTTTATGTAGCTTCCTCAAGGGGTTACCTTCTAACCATCTTAAACCACTTTCCTTATTTTAGAGCTAGCCCACTTCTAACCACTTGTCCACTTAGTAGTTTATCCATTAACTTTATTATTTAAATAATTTTTTTTGTATCCACTTTGATTTATAGTACATTCGTCACTTCACTTTATTATTTAAGTAATTTCTTCTTTGCAACCACTTTGACTACTTTGACCTTTTGGGGCCTCTAGATGAATCATGAGGGTTCTCCAACTTCACATGGACATAACTCTCTAACCGTGAGAAGTTATGTGACGTTCAACATACCACTAGAAATGGCATGACATGTACTATCCATCTAGAATAGTCTTATTTAAATAATTTCTTCTTTTCAACCACTTCGACTACTTTGACCTTTTAGGGTTTCTAGATGAATCATGAGGGTTCTCCAATTTCACATGGCCATAACTCTCTAAATGTGAGGAATTGTGTGACGTTCCACATACCACCGGAAATGGACTGAAATGTACTATCCATATAGAATAGTCTTAGCTTAAAATATATTAAAACTCATACCATTATACATCAAACAAACTTGGGTCCATTACCTAAACCTTTCTGCTACTGAAATTCACTTACGAACTTTCTTCAAGGGTTGACATCAATGAAAACCAACCCAAATAATAAAAAAACATCCATGAACCCACCCAATGAGGCCACTTGGAGCATTTTATTAGTGCAAAAGAAAAAAAGATTATAAAGAGATTTTACAAGAGATTTTCTCACAAACGATCATCGGCAAATGACCCTCCATGCTCTTTATGTAGAGATCATGGACCAATCAGGTGTTAAGAAGTGGATCAATGGTTGTTAAGATCGAGGAGAATATCAACCGTCAGATCACTCTATGTGAGGAACATATCGGGACCGTTAGATTTCCTAACTACAAATGCATACTAATGCACACAAAAGAAAAACACTAAGAAACACACTTTTGCCTAATGACACATTAGACCAAGTAGATATTAACTAACTCCTAAGTGTCTAAATACCCTAACATATATTCTTACCTATATTTTACATAATATTCTTCATTTACCGACAAACATATATGTGTTTAATCTTTAAATAAGGGTATACATTTTTTTTTTTCACTTAACATTTTATTGTTTTAATGTTTTAAAGTGTCACGCATCACCTTTAGATCAAGCAATAAGTTCCATATCAAAATAAAATTAGTCAATAAAATTAATAAACCATTTATAAAATGATATAATTGTGTTCTAAATGTTTCTAACATATGTTAGATATTTTGTTGTACATCTCTACATGCTATTCAACTTATCTATATCACGCTTAAAGACTCATCGTTGAGAATCTAATAACCCTACTTCTTGAGTCCACCAGGTATATATTTAGACTCTACATATTTATATGTTGTGTATGATGTTTACAGGTAATGAAAACAAACATGAAAGAGGATCTTGGATATTGGATACACAACTCATAACATTTATATCAGCCTAAACAAACACCTTGAAAATACTAGTTCGATCTCCAATAAAAAATACAAGAGATGGGGCTCTACAAGCCACATATCTTTGCCACTAGTTGGAAATTCATCTACAAGAAAAGACTTATATTTCCACAGATTCCACTCAAAATGTGAAGTATTATTTCAGGTGGCCAATGCATTCAAGGCATGGTGTTGGAATAGTAGAGATTTTGTGATCCTTACACAATTTGATTCCATAAAAGATTTCAGTCATATCGAGTTCTTGATGTCGCCCATTTATGTCATCTAAGGGAAGCCTCCAGGTGAAGCAGTGCAATAGTTGCACCAACCCAAATTCTACAACAAGAATTCCCAACTATTTTCTAGAGCATCTTCTCTGGCCTACTCTGAAGCTAAGGAACCCAAATTTTTTATCTCCACTTGAATCTACCTCAGAGCCAACTCTTTTTAGGAATCTCTCTGGCCTGAAATTTTTGGCATCCTCCCATGACATTAGCTTCTGTTGAGGGGTCTGAGATCCCTTTAACTCAAGAGTAGGAACTAAACCCGCCTAAGAGGCCCAATTAGACTCTGCAGCGTTTGATGATGTAATGGTTCTCCAGATATTTCGATTTAGCTAATTTATCGATGAAATTTATTGAGTGATTGACAGGATATCTTTCTGTGAAAGTTCCTCCAAATTCAACATTCTCTTTATGTCTTTTTATTTATTAGATAATTATGATCAAATGAGGTGTGCTAGTATAAACCAGTTGATAGAAGGGAATCTTAACTATTGAAGAAGGCTGAGCCTGGGATAACCCTCATGCTCAAGCGTGCAGAAAAAGATATTCACACCTATTACAAGTCTATTAATAATACATTAACTTGTTGGTATTTCAACAATGTCAGATACAATTATTGAAATAAAATATGCATGTAATATAATGAGTGCCAGAAATAATTCCTTAGATCTACTATCAATCACACATTAACACAATGATTTTCTTTTCATCATTAAGAACAAAAGAACTGCCAAAATATTGAAATAGATAACTTATCAATAGATTCATAAAGATCTTACTCATTACAAAATCAATTACTAAAATAAAAGTTGGAAGTAATTCCTCCTTGATCCAATCACATAACGCCTTTGATAAAAAAAACAAAATTTTGTCTCTGGTTCTAAACAAAAATTCTCAATTAAGGTTGTTCAGAAATAGTTCTTTACAATTATCAAAAAGAGGGTCTTTTCCAAAAACCATCGACCCCTTCTAAAAGGTAAATCCCTCTTACTTATAAATAATCACTAACTGAAAATAGCTACTACAAGTTTGTGTTAAGTAAAACAAAAATTGCCATGTGGCGCTTCATCTTTTTGTCCTCTCGAAATCATGTCGTGGTTCTATTTTAGTGGATGGGTCTTCTCACATTCTGACCATTTGATGAAGAGATCCTCACATGTGTTAGCATACAGGAATCTATGTTGATCCATCAGAGCTACAATCGTTTCCTTCACTTCCACTACACATTCTTTATATTTGGCGACTTTTGCACTTAACCGCTATAGAGTTGTACGAGCCTTTATTGGATGTTCCATAAAATTTTGTATTTGACCTAGTGTCATGATCGCCACATGTGTGATCTCCATTCCCCATGATGAGTCTTGTTCTGCATGTCACTTGTCTATGTCATGCAAGTCGACAAAGTCTTCGGGTGAGCCGAATTCTAGGAGGCCAATGTATCTCATCTTTCGATTAGCCTTTTTCCAGATTATTTCACACTTGGCCCATCTCTTTTGTATTTCTCACTGAGGTTCCTAGGCCACACTTACCCAGTATTCAACTACTTTCCTGATTTGGGTAGATACATCTAGCAGATACGAGGCCATGTGAAATGCGGGTGCTTTTCCCTCCTTCGGTGACTGAGCCTATAATATATAGGTGCTCAATTGCTTGGAGATGATTGCTCCCCAATTGAAACTACTCCCGAAAATAGATAAAATGTAAGCTAGGGGCATCCACGCCTCCGAGAACTTGGTGCAACCTTTTTCCCTGTACTATCGAAAAATTAGAGTCATTAAGTAGATATATGGCTCCTTTAGATTTGCGGTCTCATACCAGTTGTTGCTCCAATTTGTAAATTCCTTGTCCTCCTTCCATTATGAATCCATCAATCGGTTGGTGTCGTGGAATTCATAGAATTTCACCATGAATTATGTGTTCAACCACTCCTCTGGGTCCCTTATTTTGTAGTACTTCTGGACCTCTGTCGAGAGAAAAACTCTGAAACATCGACCATTTTTTTCATTGAATAGGCACTTCTGAGTTTTTTTGTGCTCGATTATCCAGCTCAAAGTATCCATGAAAGGTAATACTGGAGTTCAATAAGGTACCAGATGCATGCACGACCGCCAGATATTTGGGAAATCATGGTCGTCAAGCGCCCTTACATCTGGGTCGATGTGTGGGACAAGCTTTGGGTAATATTCCCAGTTGATTCTATTGAATAGATCTCCCCACTGTGGGATAATTATTTTCGATCCAATGGTTTCTTCTATATTGCCAAAAGTGAGAGGTTGAACGAATCCATTCTTGGTCGATGTTTTGATAACTGGCTCTACTATGTGAGAAAATTCTAACTGCTTCGTCAAGACGGGAGACAATCCTTCACCCATATTTGCTTCCTTTAATTTTGGTGCTCTTGAAGTGTGTCTTGTTGTTGGCTTCCTTGGAGGAATTTTCCCTACAGATAGACTAGTGTTAGATATCGTGGTGCAGACAGGATGTTGATATACAAAAAATTATGATTGTCGAACTGATAAAAATTAACACATACCTCTTCTTCGTGCTAGCTTAAGCTGTCTTTTTGAAAGTCTGAGAATCGAACGCAACTCTTGAGACTCTCTGTTCACTTCTTTGGTTCTATAAACGTGAAACTTGTGTGAAGAATGGAGGTGCTCGAAGATATCTTAGTGATTTAAACAGTGATAATACTTAACATGTCACACCAATTATTCAATTCAGGGTGTGAGTGTGATTCTACAAAATCTGTCGCCAGATCCTAATTATGTTTAAGATTAAATGTAGTCGTAGGTTGGCGGTGCAGGTGCGGGCTATGATGTGATTAATCGGTGATTTCAAATTCCCATTGTTCAATTAGGACACGAGGTAGTGGAATATGTGGAGAAGAAAATTAATTGGCTTATTAAATAGTAGAATCTGACCTTATTGTGTGTTGAAAATGTCCCATCATCCTACTAATTTAACAGGTGGGTCGGGAGTCAGAGTTTTCCTTTAGACGATGTGCATTGATATCTCGGGGTGAAACTCTGATGCCAATCCATCCTATTGTACAGTATTGAGGTGGAAATGTTGACTTGGTAGTGTGACTAGGACATGGGGAAACCTAAGGCGACTCAGGTTGTATGAAATTCCTATGTTGCAAGAACACGTGGTGTTTGAGATTGACATCTTCGTTTAAACGTGTTCATAAGAATCAATTTTTTTTATCAGCTAAGATTTTTAACAATCGGTACTACCCCGCCAATGTCGAAACTGCATCGGTGGTCGGTGATCGACAACAAGTTTAAACATTTTTTCTCAGATTACCCCCTTCAAAAATTGTCGATGCCACGAATGTATCAGGGATCGACGATCGACGATGTGTCTATGCGGAAAAATTCAATGATTTAAATCTTTGAGAATTCACCGA
>SNQJ01S0049108.1:6383-47429 GCA_010110895.2 Picea sitchensis | reverse complement strand
ATTGGAGTGAAAATCCTTTCTCGGAAAACCTTTTGCTGCATTCTGATAAGGAGCTGGCTGGTATCCCTTCTTCCACTGGTTCATTTGATATTGTTTCTTATCCTTCCAGGCTTTGGGAAACTCTGCTCACTGTTTATATTGGTCATAGCACATTCATGCTTTCCTAAATACTTCACTCAAGGATTTGGGGTCATCAAACTCAATTCTGTCCCTGTAGGACTGTGGTAAATAACTTAAGAACCACTGGATTTTTACCTTATCCTCCCGGATGTACGGTACAAACATTAGTAGTTACAAAATTTTATTTATGAGGTCCTCCATCATCATCTGTCCGAGTCATAACTCGTAAAATTATTTCGTTTTCCTTTCATAATAGCTTTCAGAAAGGTATTTTTTCTTGAAATACTTCTTAAAGTTAGACCATTCCATTTTTTTCTCCTTTAGGCCCGTGGCCAATTTCAGGTCTTGCCACCAAATGCTATCCTTCCCTTTCAGATTGTAGATGGTCATTCTGACCTTCATATTATTGGAATAGTTGTAGATCTGGAAGTATTTTTTGATGTCCAACAACCATGCCTCAACTTCTTCTCCTATCCTGGATTCTCCATCAAAGGTAGTTGGTTTAATATTTTTAAATTCTCCTTCAAGGTGGTCTATTTGTTTTCTTTTCCTATCTGTTTTAGTTTTGTCCTCAGCTGAAGGTGTACCTTCAGAGGAACTGTTTCCTTTTTCTGTTTCAGGCCCATAATTCTTGGAGGCCCTTTTTCTGACCTCTTCATCATGGTTATCATCCTTTGGTATTTTCTTGGTCACTATACTGTGTAGTAGGACTTCATTTATCTCTTGCTGTTCTTGCTGTGCTTTCTTCAATTTTTCATTGTTTTCTTTGAAAACTTGCAGCTCAACAATAATATTCCTCATTGTTTCCAGTACTTCCGTAGGAGAGCTTCCATCACTATTTAGTTTTGGATCTCCATGAGGTCCCTATGCTAGATTTCCTTCCATTATGATTTCTGCATCATCCTGAGCTGCCATAATTAACACAAAACAGAAAAAGTTTTTTGTTTTATTAGTTTTGCATAAGTAAGAAAAATATATATATTCCAAATCTCTAGTGTGGCCTTGTTCAAGGCATAGTGTTGTAAACTCTACTCTGATACCATATGTAATATACCTCAAAAAATTGTCAAAATAAAAATAAATAAATTATGCATTCATCTTTAGATGGGTTCATCATTAAGAGTAAAAGAGTCATGGCTGACGTCGACTAAAATTACTACCCAACTTAAACCTTTGAATCAAGGTTACAAGATGTGCATACTCCACGTTCCAAAACTCACTTACAGTCCTGCAGATTTTGTTTACTTTCATATCTATATAATAATTATATATCATATAATTGTCTTACCACTATGAAGGATTTTGGGACTTATGTCGCTAAGCCTTATGCGTAACATTAACTTGAAAAAAAAACACCTTGATCAAAGAAATCATGTATTAAGGATAAAGGTAAAGGGGTGGGTTATACCCCTCTGCGACATATTTGAAATAGTAACAGGTCTCTTGAAAACAAATCTGATAAGGATGTGGTTGGGGTAAGTGCTTCCCGGTTTAATTTTTGATGTAATGATTATTCTGAAGCCAACTGCCTGTGCTAGCAGTTCGTTGACTCCACCTGTTCCCTATGAAACTCCAACTAAAAGTTGTATTAACAAAGTTAGTGTTGGTTAGGATTAAAACTTCCATTAAACACACAGACACTTCTTTGATCTGTAACCCATTAATTGAAAGGGTAGGAACAAGTCAGTCAAGAGTTAAACTCTGGCCAGGACATTAATGGCCATGGTGTGTGTCAAAGTCAAGGCCATCACCTCACCCTTTGTCCACTGTGGATGTGCCAAGTTTCCTTCATCACATGACCCGACCCTTATTTCGTACCAGCAACATTTATTCTATGCGGTAAGGTTTTCTTTAGGTTATAGCGGTTTCACTTCTGTAACGAGAAGGTTCTCAGCGAATTTGGCTCTGTGACTCCGTAATCTTGGCGGAGGGAAAGGATGATTGGGGAACTTATTTGATGGAGGCGATGTCTTTTACCCAACCGCCTGGTAAGATTCACGCTATCACTGTAACATTTTGACTGTTAGTAATTTACTTTCTCATTACTAAAACTCGAAAGAAGCATTCTGGGTTTTTCCTCACTACTGGTAAGTATCTCTACTTATCGCACTCCTACCCGAAGGGCTCGATACTTCGTTCTCTTGTTTTCTTGGTACCTCCAAGGGTTGTTCGTAAGTAGTATGTATTTATGCTTTTCATTCCCACTTTCCTTCATTGTGTTGTATCATCATTTGATACCGAGTCTTAGGAGACCTCTTCAGGGTTCCATCCAATAAGTTATTTGTTAGGGGAAAGACATACTGTAATTGCATTTTAGTTTACCGATGTTAGTGAATTGTCAGATGGTCAGCTTTGACAACGATATCTGTCGTGCTTGGGTATTCCATGTGTAACGATTAAATATCGTTTACTTAACCTAGCTCTGTCTACCCACCTCTATGAGTTCTTTCGAATGTACCCTACCCTCATCAAAATACCATAACCCCACAGAGAAGAATGAATAACGATTCATAAATTTCTTCTATAGATCCTGAATTAGCGATACCTCTCAGGTTTGAAATTCCTATATCTTTCCATAGATAAAGATTTTGCAAGCTTTGTTTGGCCTTGGCCGCGGTTTGACCATATGGAGATGGGTATATGTTTTACTCCGTGTTTAAATTAAATTTTCTTTTCCTTTAAATAGGTTCCCGTGTTTTAAAGAAAATAGACATTGTCATATTATCAGTGTATGGACTATATTTCCTTACGAAATTTATGTTTAATGTATTCTCTGCGACTCGTGTGTTCCTCTGTATAACTATATTAAAATCATCCTTTGTTTAATGTTTGCTCGATTCGGTGTCAGAACTCCTGTACATTTATGAAAATGCATTTCTTGTAAAACCCATCTCTTTGTACTGGATATTGTAACTAATGATGGGGCCGTGTGTGATGCAAGGGTACCCATCAGATTGATCGTGTTCACTCCTCCCATTTCGGTTTATTGGCGGATGTGACACATAGTGGAAGCCTACCTATGGAAAATCAAAGATAAGTACAAGTTTATACCCAATCATTATCTTGTATGTTTGATGAAATTCAAGTTTTGAAAAGACCTCTATCCCATGACTAATTTGAATGCTTCATTTCCTTTGTAGGTCTATGTGGAATATGGCGCTATATTAAATTCGGTCCTGCTTAGAAAGGTATTCTGGTTTCTAACAAGAGAACTCTTTGAGAGATCTCGAGAAGTCCTGGTGATGTTGGGTTATTACTCTCGCGTTCTTGGCATAAGACGTATACCCAATTCATTAGATGTACAATACTTTTTGTTAAATACAGGTTATAATTTCCTTCCTTCTATTGGGTTTTTTCATTGCTAGTATTTGTGTAGAGATATTCCAGACATATATCTATATTGTGAAAACACGACAAAGGTAGACTATACAGTGATTCGAATTTAATGAAATCTTTACTTGTGTCAATTGTTGATTAACTGCTTTCATTTAAAGTAGGTCTTGTGATTATTACATGTATAGACTCCTGTACGCATACGTGGTTATATGCATATATAATAACTTAAGTTTTCCAACGTAAATCATTCTCCGTCATTGAAGTCAATGGCTTCTATAGTTTTATTATCTGACCCATGACTATGAGACTGCACTGCTATAAATGAATCTAATACTCCTGAGATTCATTTCCGGATCTCTTTAAGGGTTGCACCAATTTATATTCCACCATAGATTTTGAATGTTCAAAGGGTAAATCGCTCCAAAGTAATTCGTTCTTTCTAGATTTCTTTTAAGGTTTATACTTATTGAAATTCCACTATAGAATTTGGAATATTGAAATGCATAAGATCTCATGATAGATGTAGATTCCCAGGATTATACTTTCGATTCTAGCGTCTCATATAATATATAAAAAGGGGTTCCATATTTCTTCAACTTTCAATTTCACCGATCTTTACATATCTATCATTTCGTTTGCATCTTGTTGATACATACTATTGATCAGTATATAATTCATATAATACAATAACAAACATATATCATATTAACCTTTTCTGTTGTAGATAGTCCACTTCCGGTTTGATGTGATGCCTATACAGTTTCCAAATATATATGTGTAATATATAAATCCATATGTGATCCATAAGATTCATGATGTCTCATATTTCTCTTCATTTCCAAATTATACTAGAAAGGAAGTCTCTGCTAAGTGATACAATTTTTCTGAATTTTAATTACAGAGATACACCTAAACATTTATATATGTACAGGCTTACTCAACTCTGATTATTCATAGTTAGATCTACTTAATATCTCAGTCACATAAATAAACATGTGCCTATAATAGATCTGTTCCTTTCAAGCACATTTATACACAGATAATTCTAACTAGAATTTCAATTACAGAGTTAAACATATCCTGTAGATGGATCTGTTCTTTCAAGTTCAAATGTATATAGATAGTTTTGCCTAGTATTCCAGTTTTCAGGAGGAACCAATCCAGAATCTAGTCTTTGATTATAAGATTCATACCACGAACAGATGTCATCCATGGAAAATTATTTCAACTTAGCACAACTAGATGCATAATATTAGATACACAAATCATTCAAAACAAAGAAGGAAAAGATTTACATATCTGAACCAGTTCGCGGGAAGACAAAGGAAACAACCACGTTCCTCCCAACCATAGAATAAGGCAGCCAAAAAACACTTTCCCGGTTCACCCCCTATCCTGACCATGAATCCATGAGGGAGAACTTGGAAGACTCCTCCTCAACAATGTCCTTCAATTTCAATAGATTCCTCTTGCCTCACACTCACTCAGTAGTGTTCATAACAGCAAGGAAAAATCAATAGTCTCCTTTCCTAGCATACTTGGCAGTGTCCTACCTCCTCACATATGTTGTTTATCCATAAATTCCTTTTGCCTAGGTCTCTTTCCCTCCCTTGGGAATTTTTGCAGCTTTCTAAATCCCTGATTTTCAAGGGCTGGCAATGGACAAATCTCTGATTTTCCACTTGTAATAATCAGCCGAGAGGTAGTTCCAATAGGTTCCGCACTCATGGAGTCATGGCCAACTGATTTTAACATGGCTGTTCCATTTGTCCTCCTGCAATCAATATAAAATATTCTGTTTTTATACAAGTGTCATAGTCAAATAGCTAGTTGGGTAAAATAAGATCTCTTCCCAACAGTCATAATAATTAATTACATTTATTAAATTCTAAATTTGGAATTGCCATAAAAGGCAAAATTTTTCCAAATTCGAAAAAAAAGAATAATTTTCCAACAAATTTAAATTTCAAAAATACATTATTTTTGGGGATGTCACAATATTAGTGAGAATATTTCTAGTACTGACCTCGTAAGTGTCACATTAAATGACATGTTGGATGAATATCAAATATTCATTACTAGTCTTGTAGCTAGGGAAAATGCCCCTACTTTTGATGAATTGACAGGTATTCTTCTGCAAGAAGAGGAGCACAGAAAGAATCTCAATAACAGATCTCATAATTCATATATATAGAATTGGTGGCAAAAGGGAAACAAGCCACATACAAAACCAGATGATGGCAGGGCACCACCAAGCACAAACACAAATGTGAAGAAAAATGAAGGATGCTTCTACTATGGTAAGTTTGGACATTATGATAAAGATTGTAGGAGGAGGAAGTTTAATGAGTCCAAATATAAAAAATATTCATGAAATTTTGTTGATAAAGGTGTGAGAATATGTGATGATTTCAAAAATATCAAGTTGTTTGTTTATGATGCTGCTTTATCAACAGACACTGATGATGCTAATCCCTGGTTTATTGATTTTTGGTGCTTCAATTCATATGTCGTGTAATAGGAATTGGTTTGATACATATCACAAAAACATTAATGATGTTCATAATATCTATCTAGAATATGATAGGTCACATGAAATTAAAGGGTATGGAGATGTATCTGTGAATTTACCTAATGGTGAGGTGAAACAAATCCCTAATGTATCATATGTGAAAGGAATACAAAAAAAGTTAATTTATGTATCCACCATTGAAGATCAAGATCTAAATTTGAATATTTTAAATCACAATGTGTGGTGAAGGACATACATGATCACTACAAAATCATCGCAATAGGATCTATAGTTGGAGTACTATATAAGCTTAATGTTACAAGGGGGGATCATCAAGCGTTGGCATCCACAACTATGTCAATGGAAGAGTTATGGCATCAAATGTATGAAAACCTAAACCACAATGATATTATGGTGCTTCATAAGAAAGAAATGGTAGAAGGTCTTCCAATGTTTAAGAGTGAACATATTGAATGTGAAGGATGTGCATTAGGAAAACAACATAGAGAAGAGTTTCCTATGCATATGGATAAAAGAAAGAGATAAATTCTTGAACTAGTGCACACTGATCTTTGTGGACCCATGCAAAATAGATCTCTTGTAGGATCATATTATTTCCTTATATTTATTGATGATAGAACTAGATACACTTGGGTCTATTTTATGAGAAAGAAAAATGATGTCTTTGAATATTTTAAAGAATTCAAGAATATGGTTGAAAATAAAACAGGAAGGAGCATCAAGATTCTTAGGTGAGATAAAGGAGGGGAGTATACACCAGGGGCATTCATTGGGTATTGCAAAAATAATGGGATTCAACAACAATTTACAGTGCCACATACTCCTCAACAAAATGGAGTAGCAGAGAGGAAAAATAAAACATTGGTTGAATGTGCTCGCAGTATGATAAAAGGTAAAAATATTTCTAATGACTTTTGGGCTGTATATCTAAAGAATAAGAGTCCTACAAAATTTTTAGAGCACAAAACACCTTTTGAAGGTTTTTATGGATATAAAACACAAGTGAGTCACTTGAAAATATTTGGGAGTAAAGCATTTGCTCACATTCCAATAGAAGATAGAAGAAATCTTGATGCAAAGGCAATCAAATGCATATTTATTGTTTATTGTAGAGAATATAAATCCTATAAAATGTTTGATCCTAACAATCATAAGGTGTTTGCAAGTAGAGATGTGTTGTTTCATGAAAATGCAGATGAAGTACGAAAATCATATGGTTATGATGTATGGAATCTACCTAAATAAAATGAGGAAAGTGATAAAGAAGAAGAAGAACAAGTTCAAGGAGAAGCTCCAAGCATCGTAGATTCTAAAAGTAGCCAGAGCATACCTAGAAGAGGTGAAGGAACTCCACAAACAAGTGAATAACTAAGGAGGACAACAACACAATCTAAGACGCCTGTCAGGTATAAAGACTATGCCTTAATAACTCAAGCTATGAATGTGGTAGAGACTTTAAATTATGAGCAAGCTAAAGACCAAAAAGAATGGATGGATGCCATGAAGGAAGAATATGATTTTATAATTAAAAATGAAACATGGGAATTGACATAATTTCCTGAGAACAAAACCCCCATAGGATCAAAATGGTTGTTCAAATATAAATTTAATGCTGATGGTAGTATAGACAATTACAAAGCTAGATTGGTTGTCAAAGGTTATTCACAGAAAAAAGGGATAGATTATGAAGACACTTTTTCTCATGTAGAAAAATTGAATACTATTAGATTAATGATTGCATTGGCTACCAGGTATAATTGGAAGTTGCGTGAGTTGGATGTCAAGTCCATTTGTGAATGGAGAATTAAAAGAAGAGGTTTATCTGGTTTAACTAGAGGGGTTTGTAAATAAATGACAAGACCATATTGTATGCAAGTTGAAGAAAGCTTTATATGGACTTAAACATGCACCTAGGTCTTGGTATGAAAAAATTGATACATTTTTCTTTCAACAAGGTTTTTTAAAAAGTAAAAGTGATCCCAATATGTATATCAAGAAAGATAGAAATGGTTAAATTGCTTTGATTTATCTATATGTGGATAATATTATCATAACAGGAACTCGGTTGATTGAAGAGATCAAAAGAAAGTTGTCACAACAGTTTGAAATGAAGGATCTTGGACATTTACATTATTGTTTAGGTCTTGAGGTATGGAGAGAAAATCGTAAGAGCTTAATTACACAAAGAAAATATACAAAGGAGGTACATAGGAGGTTTAATATGAACACATGTAAGCTAGTATCTACTCCATTAGAACAAAATGTTAAGCTCAACAATAATGATGACTCAAAAGAAGTGGATGGTAGTTTGTATCGACAATTGGTGGGAAGTCTAAATTATCTCACCACAACCAATCCAAATATTGCATATTCAGTTAGCATTCTTAGCCAATTTATGGCTAATCCTCATGAGAATCACCGAAATCTACAAAGAGAGTCCTCCAATATTTGAAAGGGACTATTGATTTTGGTATTGAGTATACTAATGATTTTGATGTTGAGTCGACAAGTTTCAGACTCTAGATGAAAGGAAGTCTACTACAGGATATGCATTCAATAGTGGACAACTTTTTCTTTGTCATCCACTGAAGCTGGGTACAAATAATTATGCACCATGAAACAATTTGGATAAAGAGGATACTTGAAGATGTTGGAGAAAAGAAAAATGTACCAACAATCATCCAATGTGACAACCAAAGTTCCATCAAACTGGTCATGCTAGGTCAAAGCATATTGAGACACACTATCATTTTGTAAGAGAAAAAATACAATCAAATCAAATTGATGTATTGTATTGCAACACAAATGATAATGATGCATATATATTTACAAAGCCTCTTGGAAAGGCTAAGTTTGTAATATGTAGATATAAGATAGGTGTTGTAAAGGTTTTTTAATTAAGGGGGAGTGTTAACAATTATAATTAAACAACCAGTCAACATGGTATTTGATAGAGATAAGCTTGCAGTAAATGCACCACTCCAGTAACTTCTTTGAAGAACTAGAAACCCTTGGAAGAAGTAATTCCAGCCATTGATCTTGAAACCAATCAATGGTGCAGCTCATCTCACCATTGTATAAATACCCATTCCTCTTCTTTGATTATTTTAACAAAGTATTTTGGTTCAAATTGGGTTGGTGACTAGTACATAAAAGATCCATTGTAGGATTTTCCTTTTGTATTTTTGATAGGAGTCTTTCATGGAGTAGCAAAAAAAACTCACAATTCAAATTGACCCTTATGATAGGAATTATGAACTTAAATCGATTCCAAATTTCATCCATCATCGAAGGGATATGGAGCAAAGTTGCAAAATCAACCGGTCGATGGACATAATGTGCAATAAAGATTAAAATAAGGATTGATTGATGGAAATACATTGTAGGATATGATTTTTAATATTGTCATAGAAGTCATTTCAAAAGCATCGTTGTAGTTTGCTGCAGTCATGGAAATAGTAAGAGGCCGAGTCTGCATTAATATAATCCCAAAGTATAATAGTAGAATCTTATGTAATCTAGATATTATAAATAAGCTAGACTTCAACAATGTTAGGAGTTGCAATTTTACCTTAAAAAAATAGTTAGTAAAACCATTCATTTACAGTTACTCAGAAACGACAAAACTGTTTTGTAACCATTTATATAACTCTTATGAAATCAATAATTAGTGCGTTCATTTGCCAACATTTTTGTATTCTTTCTTTATTTATGTTTTCATGGTATCAGGGCATGAGGTTGGGAGCAGAGAGTCCATTGTGTGAGCCCACTCCGAGATCTTGAAGAATACACATTGAACGTTATTTGTTGTGTCCACGTACTAAGGCTATTGTGTAAGGATGCATTGACCATAAGCTGTTTAATGTTGTCAGCTGTTAAATGCCCATTTTCTATTGTTGTTTTCCGCGTCTCTCTTCCACAGTGAAGAATACCACAGAACGTTGTTTTTTCCTGTACTCCCAGCCAACCAGTTTGAAGAAGTGCCACATAGCTGCCACCAGTTTGGAGAAGAGATGCTTGCCAGTTTTAAGAAGTGCCATAGAGCTATCACCGGTTTGGAGAAGAGCCCTTCCGGATTGGAAGAGGGCTTTGGCTAAGAATTACAGGCTTGGAATTCCCTTACTCTAGATTTTTCTGAAGAGTATTTATAAAATTTGGAGTTTATTTAAAGTTTCATTGAAATCTGAAAAATTCATTTGAAGTTATATAAAACATTTGTGGTTGATATTTTGGAATTAGAAAAATGTCTAGTTCTTGGTCAATTCAAGCACCAACTTTAGTTGGTTCCAATTATGAGTTTTGGAGTGAGAAGGTGAAAGCCATTTTACAAGGTCAGGGATGTTGGAATTGTGTTGAAACAGGGTTCATAGAACCTGATGCAAATGTTGTTGCAGCTATGACTATTGTTCAAAGAAAAACATTAGAAGAACTTAAGCAAAAAAAAGGAAAAGCCAAATCATATATTTTAGTTTCATTAGATGATTCTATATTTCCTAAAATTATTGGTGCCAATAATKCTAAAGAAGCATGGGATATTCTTAAATTAGATTATAAGGGTAATGATAAAGTGAAAACTATGATAATTCAAACCCTTAGAACTCAATTTGAAACCCTCAAGATGAGTGAATCAGAAAGTGTTGATSAGTTTATGAATAAAGTTATGGGTATTATTAATCGACTTAGGATTAATGGCGAAAAAGAACTCACAAACCAAAGAGTTGTTGAAAAAATTCTTAGAAGTTTACCTAAGAAATTTTAAATGGTAATTACTGCTCTTCTTGAGTCGAAAGATCTAACTAATTTTTCTATAGAAGAACTGACTGGTTCATTGTTATCTCATGAAGCAAGGATGACCTTGGATCTTGGTACTTTAGAACATGCATTTCAGACTAAGGTGTCCATGGACAGAGGCAGGCAGAGGTTTTCATGGACTTGGTCGAGGACGTGGTAGAGGACATTCTCAAACAAGAGATAAACCTGAACAAACAAAAGACAAGTCAGAGCAGTCAAGATCGTCTTCACAAGATCATGGTCAGAGATGGAAAAATAAATCAGAAATTCAATGTCATTATTGTAAAAAGTTGGGTCACCATATATCTGAATGCCGTAAGTTGCAGTATAGAAATAAATCTAACGTTATAGAAAGTGAAACATCTGATACTTTGTTTCTTTCATGTCAAGTATCTCAACAAATTATTGACAAAGATGTTTGGTTTCTAGATAGTGGATGTAGAAATCATATGATTGGTCATAATGATTTAATTTCTAATCTTGATACATCTCTTATTACTACAATTAGTTTGGGTGATGATCATTTTCAGGAAAAGGTGTTGTGCCAGTTTTAACAAAGCAAGGTGAAGTGAAAAATATTCCTGATGTTTACTATGTACCAAATATCAAACACAATTTGTTGAGTATAGGGAAATTAATGGCACATGGTTATGATGTTACTTTCCACAACAACACTTGCACAATTCTTAATCCAACTAAAAGACTTGTTGCAAAAGTCCCTATGACAAAGAATAAACTATTTCCCTTAGAAATGAGAAGTGGGAAGATGTATCCATGTAATATTTCTAATGTGATTGAAACTGAGTTATGGCATTATCGTTATGGTCATTTACCAGTCAAAAGTATGAGTTTGTTACAAAGACAGTCTATGGTGACACGATTGACTCCTTCGATTAATGAGATTCCTTCTTGTGAAAGTTGCATAGTAGGAAAACACCAACGAGATAGATTTCCATCATCCTCTTATAGTGCCAAAGCATGCTTAGAGTTAGTTCACACAGACTTATGTGGACCTATGAAAAGTCAGTCTATTGGTGGAAGTTTTTATTTTCTGACATTTATTGATGATTTTAGCAAGAAAGTTTGGGTTCATTTTCTCAAACACAAATCCGATACTTTCACTCGATTCAAAGAATTCAAGGATGAAGCGGAGAAACAAAGTGGTAGATTTGTCAAAGTTTTGAGATCTGATGGAGCGGGTGAATATGACTCAAGAGAGTTTTTTGAAAACGTTTCACCATAATCAATGCCAGGTTGTTGTGAAAAACCTCTGGAAACTAACCTTGCTTTTTGTTTCTCAATCTCACCTTTTTGATTCAGTTTAGTTTTATAAACCAATTTGATATTTATGACATTTTTATCTGCAGGTAGATCAACTAAATCCCATGTATTGTTTCTTTCAATAGATTCTATTTCATTATTCATTGTATCTACCCATTCTTTTTTCTTTGCAGCTTCATCAAAACAAGTAGGTTGAGATGAGAAAAATGCATACTGTACTACATTATCATCTTGGTCATATATATCACACAAACTTCTCATTCTTTGATGATTATGGAATCACTATGAGATGAAGAATCATTATGAGACAAAGAACTACTTTCATTTTGAACTTGCAATCTTGGAAGACGTGTTATTGATTCTTGATGTTCATCTAACTTTGTAGGTGTTTGATGTTCATCTAACTCAAGAGAAGGATTGTGAGAAGTATTGTTTTCCATTTCATCCCATGATTTATCTTCCATAAACTTAACATCTCTACTTACTAGAAATTTCTTAGTAACATGATTGTATAATGTGTATTGATTTCGATTGTTAACTATAGTCAATAAAAATGTACTTCTCACTTCTATCATCAAGCTTCTTTCTTAGCTCTTTAGGAACATGAGTAAAAGAAAAAAAACCAAAATTTTTGAAGTGAGAAACATTTACCTTAGATCCACTCCATTTTTATTCAGGTACTTTACCTTGAACATTGGAAGTTGGTGATCTGTTAAGTATGTAAATTGAACATGCAACTGCTTAAGCCCAGTAATCCTTGGACATTTTTCTTGCTGTAAGTAAACTCTTGGCCATGCTCATGATGGTGCGATTCTTTCTTTCTCCCACTCCATTTTGTTGTGGAGTATATCTCATAGTCGTTTGCTTTTTAATACCATGATGTTTACAAAAATCAACAAACTCTCTTGAGTCATATTCACCTCTTCCATCAGATCTCAAAACTTTGACAAATCTGCTACCAGAGGTTTTTCACAACAACCTCGCATTGATTATGGTGAAACTTTTGCACATACTGTTCGATTTGTTTTGGCCATTGCATCACAAAATAAGTGGCCTATTTATCAAATGGATGTCAAGTCTGCCTTCTTGAATGGAGTGTTAAATGAAGAAGTGTATGTCCATCAACCACCTGGATTTGAAGTTAAAACACAAGAGCATCGAGTGTACAAATTAAAGAAATCCTTGTACGGTTTGAAGCAAGCTCCGCGAGCTTGGTATAGTAGAATTGATCATTATTTACTCAAAGATGGTTTCAGTAGGAGAGAAAATGAGGCTACTTTGTATATCAAGGTAAATCAACAGGGTAATATTCTCATCCTATGTCTTTATGTTGACGACATGATCTACACAAGAAACATGATGTTAGATGCATTTAGATCAGCCATGAAAAATGAGTTTTAAATGACAGATCTTGGATTAATGAAGTATTTCTTAGGCATTTAAGTAGACCAATCTGATCATGGTATATTTATTAGTCAACATAAATGTGCTACTGAAGTTTAAAAAAAATTTAAGATGGAAAAGTGTAAGCCTGATGACACTCCTATTGCTCTTGGCACTAAATTAAGCAAGAAAGATTTGGGATCAGTAATAAGTTCCACATTGTATAAACAACTTGTTGGTAGTCTTATGTATCTTACTACTACAAGACCTGACATAACATATGCAGCAAGTTGCATTTCTAGGTTTATGGAATCTCCTAAGGATTCTCATTGGAAAGTTGGGAAGCACTTCGGGCTATGTTTTTCTTTTTGGAAAGAATTTGATTTCATGGGCATCTAAGAAGAAACCCATAGTTTCTATCTCTTTTGCAGAAGCGGAATATGTGGCAACAACAACAACATGTCATGCAGTTTGGCTTAAAAGGCTCTTGATGGATTTTGGATATACTACACAAGAACCTATTTCGATTTTTTGTGACAATAACTCTGCCATTTCCTTGTCGAAGAATAATGTGTTTCATTAGAAAAGCAAAGACATTGATACTGGATTTCACTTCATTTGTGAACTCGTAAAAAATGGTGACATTTTCCTCAAATTTTGTGGTTCTAAAGCTCAACTAGCTGATATCTTCACTAAACCTTTGGGAAGATATGTTTTTCAATTTCAAGATCAAAGTTTAGGCATTATTCATAATGTAATCTTCCAGATTAAGAGGGAGTGTTAGGAGCTGAAATTTTACCTTAACAAATTAGTTAGTAAAACCTTTAGTTTAGAGTTACTTAGAAATGACAAAACTGTTTTGTAACCATTTATATAACTCTTATGAAATCAATAATCAGTACCTTCATTTATGTATTCTTTCTTTATTTCTGTTTTCCCAGCATTTCTGTATTCTTTATTTATTTCTGTTTTCCCAACATTTCTGTATTTTTTATTTATTTCTGTTTTCCCAACATTTCTGTATTCTTTCTTTATTTCTGTTTTCAAGCAATTCAGTCTCTGCATTGCATTTTATTTGTGTATTTGTTTTCATTTACAGAAACTTCAGCATGATGTTTGAGAATCTTGTTTCGAAAATTTGAATGCCAAATGGAACGATGCACAAATATGTTTTGCTTTTTAGCAAAGGTTATTAATTTTGGAAATGCATGTGGTACAATTAAGGTTTATGCAATCCGATCCAGATTCCGTCCGGAGTTGACTTTGCTCCATACAATTTGGATGGACGGAATTTGTAATCAAGTTAAGTTTGGTAAGTTTGAGTGTTAAGGAGGGGTAATCCCTGCTCTGCCCAAGGCCTCACAGGAGAGGCAATGCTAATAACTTTGACAAGAAGTAGGATATATCTTTTGTTTAAAAAAAAATAAAAAATTTCAATATAGTAACATAATTATATGAATCCAAGTTTTAGAGACGTAATCCTTCCATGTCCAGGGTTTTGAGACTGTGGAGCGATGGAAGAATAGTGAAATTTAATTAATCAACAAACCACAAACATATCAAGCCTGTTAATTTTATTTTATTGGACATCTAACTAACAACAATTACCATTAAAAATCACTTTGCCATTTTTGGCTAGCCATTGTTCATAGAATTCCTACAGAGATGGACAACCATTCAACACAGGTTACAACTATATTATACTTATTCTATTATTCAATCAATATACATATAATAACTTTATAATAAGTTTTAAACTATATTGAACTTATTGTATTATTCAATCAATATACATATAATAACTTTATAATAAATTTTAGTTGATAGTCCATCTTAACCATGATAACTAATCAATTTTATGATTCAATCAATATACATATAATAAGTTTTAGTTGATATTTTATGATTCAATCAATATACATATAATAAGTTTTAGTTGTTTGTCCATCTTAACCATGATAACTAATAAATTTTATGATGAAGAACATCAAATATTAAGTATRTTAWRYWTATTATATTATTCAATCAATATACATATAATATAAATTTTAGTTGATAGTCCATAGGTAAAGCAAAGCCTCTTCGCTTAAGGGTGAAGGAATGTTTTTTTTAGTGTGGGTGAGCAAACAACTCATGGGGAAGCGTTAAGATGGATTGATGGGGGCGTTAAGAACCTACATTCATCATTGCCTTCTTATCAATATAAATTATTGATCTATTCCTTATCGATCTAAGTTGACTATAGTCCATCTTAACCATAATAACTAATAAAATTTTATGATGAAGAACATCAAATATTAAGTATATTATACTTATTATATTATTCAATCAATATACATATAATAAATTTTGGTTGATAATCCATCTTAACCATTATAACTAATACATTCTATGATAAATAACATCAAATATTAAGTAATTTTGGTTGATAATCCATCTTAACCATTATAACTAATACATTCTATGATAAATAACATCAAATATTAAGTACAAGTAAAAATTAATTACTCCACTATTTCATATTTCAAAATTCATGATAAATTTCAAATTTCAAACATAGATGATATGCATTATACATTACATAAACATCCAATGACATGAAACGGCCAATAAAAACTTGATGCTAATCATTGAACTTTCTTATCCATTGGTCTGCGTATAGGCTTACACCAACCATGTTGTCGAATATGGTTGCCAGTGCACTCGAACTACCCACCAAACAAAATAGATTTATTTAGTTCGAAAGAAAGGAGTGAGAATATCTACACCAAATACGATTATCCATGATTTGATTTCGATGAGACAAAAGAAATGTAACGAAATTATATGATAACCAATTATAAATATGCACTTTTAGCACCGTAATTTGTAAGCAAAGGAAATTCTATCACATGAAGTCGGTTGGTCTCTTCAATTATAATTGACAAAGAAACTTCAATTACAGTTATCCGGAAAGAACTTCAATTACAGACAAAATTAAATTAAATTTTGAAGAATGGAATTGAACTTGTGTACTAGTGTCCCATTTCCATGTTTCTTCTTCCACATATGAATATTCTTCATCCCCATATGACTCTTCCATCGAACACATTGATAAATAATCTCAATAGATTTGCAATAGATTTTAAAGCAACGTTCTACTTTCGGATATCTCTGGGAAATAATATCATACGACACCATGTCTATATTTCCTGGAAACCATCCAGTGCAGGTTGCAATTGGTATCGTAAAAAGCTGTCTATACTGGTTCAATTCGAAAACTTTCCATACTCTTTCACGTGCAGTGCAAATCATACCTCTACAATTTGCAATGTCGAAATACCAGTGCTCAATGGACTCATCTGGAAAAAGCTTTGTACGCCTCTCTGTATTTCGCCCTGATGTTATGGATTCAATTTCTGTGGTTATAATCCTTTTCATCCCTTCCACAGAAACAACGGTTAACAAAGAATTGTTAATGTTGTTGTAACAAACAAATATTATAGCTCCATCCCAATGGCTTACTATCATCCTCTCACAGTTGTCGTCCTTGCAAGCTGAGATTTCTCCATTTCGTTCTAACGGAATGAGATGGGTTGGGCAATAAATAACGCATATGATATTTTCAGCAATCGCCAAGTCTGTAATCGTGCCATCTCTGATTCCCAACGTTGCCAAATCAAGATCACCAACCCCAAGCTCACGAAAATGATAATCTCTAAAAACATTTCTCTATTTAATTGCAGATTTCCTTTGTTGTTTAACTCTCGGAGGTTCAGGCGTTTGAAGAAATTATTCATATGACGGGGATTCATTTTTTGGAGCTGCCAAACACTCCAGAGATTACCTCGAGGTTTCAAAACTTCTGATATCTAGTCTCGGTTTAACGTATCGTATCAGCGAGGGTAACATGAAGCCATCATAATAGCGCCTCTTACTCCTAACCCTAACCCTAGCTATCGTCCATAATGTCTACCGACAGTTCAACTTGAATTTAGAGTTCTTTATCGAACAATGCTTGGCAACGCAACACTTCACATCCTGTGATAGATTGATTAAAGAAAATGTGAAGAACCTCCTAAATGGAATTTCTATCATTTTTTTGGTTTCTTTTCGAGACAAAGTTGCTTATAATGTCATTGTCTTTTATGGACTAGATCATCTAATGGCGTTTTCACATTAGGTTAAGCTATTTTTAATTTAAAAATTTATTAAATTATATTATCCAATATGGTTTGAATTTTTAACCATGTGTAATTTTATAATTATTTGTCAAGATATTCTATAATCCCCTTTTATAAGGGAGTTTTATTACTCTTAATCACAAAAACATGTCACATGTCTTCTTCAAGGTGATTCTTTTAAAGACCTTCAATAACAAAATGTTCCATTTGCTAGTGTGCCATACCACTCCTCATAATTGTATAGTTGTTTCTTTTAAAGACCTTCAATAACAAAATGTTCCATTTGCTAGTGTGCCATACCACTCCTCATAATTGTATAGTTGTTGAATCCCTTATCATAAGCTTATGAAATGTTTTTTTTCAGTTTGTATAGTTGTTGAATCCCTTATCATAAGCTTATGAAATGTTTTTTTTCAGTTACATTTGCTAGTGTGGCATACCATTCTTCTCATAATATGTAATTTTATAATTATTTGTAAAGATATTATGTAATTCTATTTTTTTATAAGAGAGTTTTATTACTCTTAATCACAAAAACATGTCTTTTTCAAGGTGATTCTTTTAAAGACCTTCAATAACAAAATGTTCCATTTGCTAGTGTGCCATACCACTCTTCTCATAATTGTATAGTTGTTGAATCCCTTATCATAAGCTTATGAAATGTGATTCTTTTAAAGACCTTCAATAACAAAATGTTCCATTTGCTAGTGTGCCATACCACTCTTCTCATAATTGTATAGTTGTTGAATCCCTTATCATAAGCTTATGAAATGTTCTTTTTCAGTTCCATTTGCTAATGTGCCATATCACTCTTCTCATAATTGTATAGTTGTTGAATCCCTTATCATAAGATTATGAAATGTTCCTTTTCAATACTTGTATAGTTGTTGAATCCATTTTCATAAGCTTAGGAAATGTTCTTTCTCAACATTTGTATAGTTGTTGAATCCATTATCATAAGTTTAGGGAAATATTCCTTCTCAACACTTGTATAGTTGTTGAATCCATTATCATAAGCTTAGGAAATGATCCTTCTCAACACTTGTATAGTTGTTGAATCCCTTATTATAAGCTTAGAGAACTTTCCTTCTGCATAAAATTGAAATCCCACAAACCTAAACTCCAGAGTGAGATAACAATTGAAATCAAAGAAGATTTGAGGTAGGTGATAAAAATAACTTGTAAATGAATGATGCCTAGGTTAATTAGACAATCTTTCCTCCTAAACCACTAATTATAGTTGCTCAAAATACTAATACATGTGTCCCACAATTCACAACCACATAACAAGGAATATTATGAGTATTAAGAAAAACTACATAGAAATATATAGTAAGAAGAACAATCCTAGGGAATTGATTTGTTTTTCAAAAAAATTAAATAATTAGGTTTAATTTGAAGGATGCTTTGACTCATATTTTGTAGGTCCTTCAATCACTTATTTTTTTAAACATGAAGAAGGTAAATGATGTTAGTGATTTTGGTATTTTCCTATATAGTGGCCCATGTGTTTCAGAATGGGTATCCTTGTAAGACTTAGTACCTATAAAAAGACAATGTAAATTAAACTATATAAAAGAAAGGTTAGCCCATGTGTTTCAGAATGGGTCTCCTTGTAAGACTTAGTACCTATAAAAAGACAATGTAAACTAAACTATATAAAAGAAAGGTTAGTTTAGTTTACAAGGTATTTTGGAAATTAAGAAAGGTTAGTAAACTATATAAAAGACAATGTAAATGTAAAAGTCAATGAGAGAAAAAGAGGGAAAAAAATAAAAGAAATAAATGAACAAAGAAAAACTAGGAGAGGAGAGAAGAGGTCTAGGAATGGGAAATGAAGGGTCATGCCTCTTTGCCTTCACATTCCCCCAACTCTCCTTATTTCTTCCATTATTTTCACTCTCAAAGGGATTTTGTATGGCCTAGAGAGAAAGATGCATGGGTAGCTAAGATCTACATTGTACAAGAGATTGTTGAAATGAGAGCTCAACCATCGTTGGAAGCTAGTTTTCTCATTTGGGTTTCTAGCATGGAAAATTTTAGGGACTGAATTTATCCCATAGGATATTTTTCCGTGTTTTTTTCAAAAAAAGATTCTCCAATTTCATTTTTCTATGATGATTTGCCCAAATTCTACAAGAGAAAAGTATTTTTCTCTAAAAAATCCAAAAATTTAAAGAAACTCTATAGGATCCTTAGAAATTTGAACATTTTTACAAAAAATATTGCCAAACATTTTATGATTGGTATTTTAAGAATTAGTAAGATTCGTCATAGTTTCTACATTTTACGATAAGTATGGATCCTTAAAAATTTCCCTAATTTATAAGTTAAAATCAATGTGTCTATTATGTGATTGATTTCCATTCTCAGCCCTAGAATTTAGTAATTAATCTACTATTAAGACCATCCATATCCTCAAGAATATGAAGGGTTTACATTTTCATTAGCTAACATTGAATTGGAGTAGTTAAATAATTAACTCAAGCCCATCTCTATCCTAAAGTATGTGTTTGTTGAACTTGTAGTAGTACAACCTTTGGACAATAGAGTTTAGTTTCATACTATGACATGGGTATCCTTCATAGGTGAGTTTCATTAAAATTGGATTCTACAACCATGCACACAAAGTAAATGTGGAATGGTTGATGGTTAAAAGACACCACAAACCAATAGTTGTTATATCTCTTCATTGACATGCATACCCATAGTCATTCCTTTATCAATGACATTTCCATTGTTGACCCTCATTTGAAGTGTGAATGTTCATATCAATACTGGAAACAATGACATTATATGATTATGGTTGGCAATTGAAACATGATTCATTTGATATTGTTGGAATATTTTCCCTTGGTAAAATTGAAGTGTGAATGTTCATATCAATACTAGAAACAATGACATTACATGATTATGGTCAGCAATTGAAACATGATTCATTTGATATTGTTGGAATGTTTTCCCTTGGTAAAATTGAAGAACAATTACCTTTGATCGTTAGAGAATTATAAAAAAAACTATTGGTTTAAATTGGGATATAGCTATATGTATATTTAAGTTGAACTAAATCTTATGTGAAGGTATTCTTGGTGATTAAGAAACCACAGATTAAAATAAGAAAATGTTTGTATATCTTTCAGCGAGGAGACCAATGAGAAAAGGGTTGTTGTATAAGGATTGTTGAATAAAAAATACAAGGTGTAGTTGCCTTGGAATTCAAAAGAAAATACTAAAGGGTTGTGCTTATTTTTAGTTCTATAAAAAGACAATTTTGGTCTCAAAATTGGAACACACAGTTGTATCCATTTCATCTAATTGGTTTTCTGCAATTTAAGTGAGACCGAAGGCCATACACAATTGCTAGGTGAGTTCTCTGTGTGGAAAAAATGTGGTGGGATCTTCCATTGGGTTTTTCATCCCCTATTTAACAATATGTAATTTGTTGCTCAATGTTCAAAGACTCATTTGATTGTTTCTAGAGTAGTGATGATCATTGTATGCCTCAATTCAAAGCACATAAATGTTCTCACCTTCATGCCTTGTTTCCCAATTCAAACATTAGAGTGCTAGATTGGTAAGTTGTAAAAAACACAGTTTATTTTTTTTTGTTGGTAATAAAAACGAGAGTGGGTTGTTCCATTATTGAGTATTGGTATTGGCACAATAATCTAATAACACATCAAGGATCTAAAACTCAAAGACTAGACTTATAATACTTTGCTAGTTGATTGAACTATGTGTAGGCTACATAGAGTCCATAGGCCTAGTAGCCATTTGGGAGATAGAGTTTAGTTTTCACTTATAACTACATCAAGAACATAAGTCTTGAAGCCAACAAGTGATTTGGTATGCAATTTACACCAAAGATAAAGACCTCTATACATGACTGGGAATAGAAACAGTTCATAAATAAACTTCGACATAGTATTTGTGTTGGTGAAGTGAGTGGGATATAAGTCCCTCTTTTACAAATCACCATGTTTCAAACTCATAGGTTGAATCCCAGTGCATAAAGTTGCTTCCCAAAATCGTTGCAATGTGAATGCATGCTTATTGTGAATTTAAGGAATGTGCATAAACTCTCGGAATATGTGTGTATGCCTATTTGAATAACTTTAGTGATTTATAGATGCCTTCATGTTTCCATCCATATGGGGTTTGAATTGATGTTAAAGCAACGCATGTGAGTGTTATAAGATGTGCATGTTTCTATGTGCACAAATAAATTGACTAGGAACCTATTTTACAAACCTATAATCAACCATAATGGTATATTTGCTAATTTTTTTTCTAACATATTATCATCATAACTATGACCAAGAAAGTAGGAAGTAATATTATAATAATTTTTCTTAATGTTGATGACCTTATCCTTATTGGTAGTGAACCTAAAATTTTAAACCACTTGAAATCCATCCTTAAGAAGCAATTTGAAATGATTGACTTAGAATGTTTGAAATATTTACTTGGCCTCCAAGTATGACAAATCAATGAAGGAATTTTTATTTCCCAATCTAAGTATGCATGCGACCTTCTTTGAAACTTTCACATAAAAGATTCTAAGCCATCCCTATCTCCCTTGAGTGACACTCACTGCCACATGTACTACTTATGAAGTTAATACTACTTTATACCATCACTTAGTTGGTATCCTTTTGTATTTGACTCATACCCATTATATTATTTCCTTCAATGTTAATCTTGTTTTCCAATATATACAAACTCCCTATTGAAAAACAACAAAAATAATACTTTATATATGAAGTATAGTTCAATTTGAAATAGATTGAAATATACTTTATACATTTTATGGAGACCCTTTGTTGATTGGTTTCATTGATTTATGATTTAGCTCACAAACATGATAATTGATTTATGATTTAGCTCACAAACATGATAATTGAAATTCTAATGCAAGTTATATAATATATAATATGTATGAGAAGAATTGGATTTTCTTAAAAAAAATAAAAAAAATAATCATCATACTCTATTACTTTAAGTTCACATGATATTCATTTATTTGAATGTAAAATTGTTTCCCTTTTAAAAAAAAATGAGCAATCGATAAGTTATTAAAATGATTTTTGATTTGCATTCATACCACATTTTAATAAAATAAAAAAAAACACAAATTAATAAATTAATATTTAGAAATGTATGAGCAATCAATAAGTTATTAAAATGATTTTTGATTTGCATTCATACCACATTTTAATAGAATAAAAAAAAACACAAATTAATAAATTAATATTTAGAAATGTATAAAAATTTATAATAGATAAATGTTATCATTTTATTGTTATTTTTAAGATTATGATAGAAATTTTGTGGAAACCATTTTTTTTTATAAATTATGAATTAATATTAATATTATTTGAGTAATAAATATTAATTTATAATATAAATTGTAATTATTGTTTATATTAATTCAGTAGATTAATATGAATACTTAATAATGTTTTGAGTTTTATATAGAAAATATATTCAATATCTTTATTAAATCAAAATCAAACATTGTAATTAATACTGATAAATACAAAATATAAAAAAATATTACTATATTTTCTTTCTTTTGTGTGTGTTTAAAAGATCAAATTTAAAAGAGGTGTCAACATATGCCAAGTTTATTACCAGAGAGTACGAGGGTTTAATACCAGAGATTGTTTAATGAAAGACTTTGTCAAAGCTTTACTAGCCAAAGAAGCAACTCTGAATGTTTGTAGTGAATGCAAAGCAATGGTGCACTCTCCTAAAAATACATAATACATTGAAGAGTATTATGCCACTGTAGATTGGATGTTTAATATTGCAATTAATGTAGATTGCGACTATTGTGTATTGCATGTCAATCTTAAGGTTTACAACTATTGTATATTTTATGTCAAAAATTTACTATCCAAGGACATCCTTCTAAATTTTTTTGGTGAATGCAAAGCAATGGTGGGCTCTCCCAACAAGAATGTTTTATCAACTACTATAGATTGCAACTAATATATATTGCATGTTTAATTTTATGTCATCATCATGGTCAATCTTAAGGTTTAATGCAGGAATGCAAGGTGGTATTGATATGATGTCTGATCGTAATATGTGATCAGTCATAGACCTTGGTTTCAGTGATAACATTGAAAATAAGTCACCAAGCTTACATGATTTTTTGTACATATTTTATGAGATAAATATTGGAATTTTAAGAGATCGAATTTTATTTCGATACAAAGAAACTATTAGAGAACAATCAATAAGAGCTTTAACAGAGTGATAAAGTTTATCTTCGTGACATTTATATTATTACTAGTGGTTGTTGTTGACCTTTTTCAATGTCTCATAGAAAATATTAATCAAGGTTGTGGCCATGCGCATCGAGTATCTCGCACGTTGTCAAGAGAAAATAATGTTTTTTTCAGAGAGCACTATCATTCACACCAAGGATGTCATATCTTTTAAGATTGTGGTCTTCCTAATTTAACTAGCTCCACGCTGAAACCACCGGGTCTCCACAGCTCTCCACTCCATGAGTAAGGCCTTCCATGGTAATCTGGTAAGGTTCCTCTAACGTTACAGTAAGGCCTTCCATGGTAATCTGGTAAGGTTCCTCTCCCTTTGAAGAAGATTGGCTTTCACTTCAATAATTCCTTCGCGTTCAAAGCTGTAATGTTAAGTTCTGAAGACACGTATTAATTATTACTTTTTACAACTTTTTTTAGTGTAGATGATATTACAATGGTCCAAGAGGGCTTGGAATAAGTCAAATGACTCAACTTTGATGTCCTTTTCATGGAAAGCTTGTAACATTGTTGAATGATTCTTGATTTTGACTTTGTTTTGGATATTTCTTTCTATGTACCTTAGAGGCTTTTGGATATTTCTTCTTACTTACCCTTAACTTAAAAGTTTTAGGATATTTTTTTCTTCCAAAGCTCGACTTAGAGAATTTCAGATATTTTAATATTGTCTAGATAGATTGATAATAACTTAATGGAATAAAAAATAATATAATCAAACAAATAATAATGTCTCATGCATCAGAAATGCAGAGTGACAAAAAAACATAAATTTACCAATAAAAGACATTTAAACATATAAACAATTATCATGTGTATAGCTGAGTAGAATTTCTATAGTTTTGCAAGCACCAATGTCGCTCTCTTGTCCTAATCAACGTATTCTCCTCAACAATGCAAATCTCCTCTCCTTATGGGTGATGGGTTAGTATAGTTGTGCAACAACATGCACATTTAAATTAAATTTTATTTCATTACTCTAAATCTTCCCACTAGTAATGTCCCTTTTTTTTTCCCACTCGTCTCCATGTCAACTTATTAAAATCACCACTCCTCTCCATGGCATAGTAAAATGTTACCAGAGGTGACATAAATTACAACAAATGTTTAAAGTTCTTGGAAATTTTATGTTTAATGTGCACATAAATTTTTCCTAGTACTTTATTATCTTGGGTAAAAACTCCTCGAAATTTTTTGTTATCTCCACTAAAAATTCCTCATTTTTTTATGGTAATTAAACATTTCAAGTTAAAAACTCATGGTACATAATTATTTCAAGTCAAAACTCCTCATACTTAATTATTTGAAGTTAAAAATCCTCCACAATTTTCCTAGTACTTAATTGTTGGTTTCAAGAGCATAAGAAACAAACAATATACACATAAACTTTACAAAAGAACAACACATATCCTCAATAATCACATTGTATTAATGTACACAAATAATAATGCAAATCTCTCACTAATACATTTGTGAGACCTCATGATATAACATTGAGGTGCTCATAATAAGATATCTAATATAGCATAACCATATCCATAACCATCTCCACAATATCTCCTTGAATATCTCCACAAATATCTAAGTGATCTCCATCCCTAATTTTACTCATTGTCCTCATCTTTCATCATACTTAGACTTCTAGAATAAGTCTATTTTCATGAATAATAATTTCATCATGTCATAAGTATGAATTATCCCTTCTTACTCCCCCTTAATGAATACTTATGATTCAATCTGGATTTCTTGAGTTGTCTTCACTATCTTCAGTCTTCTTCATCAACATCATCTTTTGTCTTCTTCATTTTCATATGTTTCTTTAGTTTTCATTGTCTTCCTGAGTTGTATCTGAGTCAATCATCTGAACTACATCATTTTCATATCAAGGATTTTTTTATTTACCCTTGATATTCCCTTCGATTTTATTTGGATGACCCTTTAACCATTACATCATCCCTAGAGTTTTCTTCGGATCACCCTTAACCATTACAAACTTGAACTATTTTTGTGTTATCACGAACCATTCATTACATTAGGTCGTTTCGGCACCTGCATCTATCATTACAAAGTGGTTTTTGGTTTACCACGAACTAGTACACAAATAATTGACTAAATAAATGACAACTCTTTCTTAAACATATTTAACTGACTTTAATGACAACTACCCTTTGGAAGACCTACTAACTCATGAACTTTATATGGGATATATTGTTGTACATTTGAAGACTTAACCCTATAAAAACATTTCAACATAAACACAACATTCTTCCATTTAGGGACATCTATCCAATCACATTGGATTTGTGTGCTAGGATTTGAAATTTCTTTAACACTTGTGATGATAATGATTTGTAAGGCCAAAAACACTACATGGATGTAAGTTCCAACATTTTTACTTTGTATGACCTATTATTCCACACTAACTGCAACATTGTTTATGCTTATGCTCATGCTTCTACACTTGTATTTGTACTATCTCTGCTCCTACTTCGTTACTTATGCTGCTACTAATAATTCGTTTGTTGCCAATGATTTTGATTTTACAAATTTGATGTTGCCATTGCTTGTGCTGCCTTTATAACCAAGGCCTTCATTTCCTGGAATTATACATACTTGTATGGGATTTCTGATGCCTTGCCCATTCTTTCCTAAACATTTACCATAAAATCCCATTTTATGCATAAGTTTTGAACCTATTCCCTTCCCTTTGTATTATTTTCAAAGAAACCAAGTTCATCATCTTCATTATCAGATTTATCTTAACAAAAAACAAGAATCATCATCTCCATTATCACCGAGACTATTTTTCTTAGACTCATAGCATGAGAGAGATACATGTGTCAAATCAACATTATGAGATGAACGATCAAACTTTGGAAGTAAATCATATGTGTTACACTTTGCATCACACATTAATTTTTCTTGTTTTAGCTATTTAACTTCATTTGAGTGTTGATACCAAATTCTCCTTTACCAATAATTCTTGGTGATTCTATCAATTTTTACGTTGGATATTCAATTTTGAAGACATCATCCATAAATTTCTCTAGTGATGTCAACTTAGATTCTAATGTGTCTATGTGTTGTGTAGAAAAACAAACAAATTCACGATAAAGTTCATTATTTGTGTTCTAAATTCTCAAACTTTTCCAATTATGGATTGATTTTTTTTGTAACTTATCTATTTCTTGTAGAGAATATAAAGGTCTTGTTGCAATGGTTCAATTTCTTGATTAGTTGTTTGAAGTTTTTTTTCTCCTTTTCCCATGTTTAAAATTGTTAATGATTCACACTTGCTTGTAATCATGCTCTCTTGTCAAAAAGTAACACAAAAATTCAGTTGTTTGAAGTTTTTTTTCTCCTTTTCCCATGTTTAAAATTGTTAATGATTCACACTTGCTTGTAATCATGCTCTCTTGTCAAAAAGTAACACAAAAATTCGGGTAGAGATCATGCACCCATCAAGGTGTCGCACACCGATCATGCACCTTTAATTTTGACTTTAAACTTTTACCTTGACTCAATTTTTCACTTTCCACTTTAACAATTTTTTTACCACTTACAACTCAATACTAATAACATTGATTTGACATGTCTTCTTCTTTAATTTGATTTGAACACACTCCATTATTTAACTTCCAAACTATCTTAAACTAGACTCTCAACAGAGCTATACTTGAACTCATATCCTTTTTAACAAACTTCAAACTTGATTTAACCTTTTAATAACTTTGACATGTCTTCTTCTTTAATTTGATTTGAACACACTCCATTATTTAACTTCCAAACTATCTTAAACTAGACTCTCAGCAAAGCTATACTTGAACTCATATCCTTTTTAACAAACTTCAAACTTGATTTAACCTTTTAATAACTATGACATAATGATTCAAATGCTCACTTAACTATGACTTTAATTCAAACCAAACCTTTGAAGCAATTTTGGATTTTTACAAAACAACATTTTATTAAAAATCTAGTTTTTATGCCATCTAATTGTGCTCTTTTACTCCAGCGATACCTTTTATTTTTTATTGGAATTTACTTGGTGGAGATATGCACCAACAATCCGCACCCGATTACATGGAATGGTTCCTTCGACTCTCGCATTGCTCCTCAGAAATTGCAGCCACGACCATAGGGTTGTCTTTGATTCTGGTAACAAATCAAAATTCTGGAAACTATTTTCATGAAGCTACAAATTCATACACAAATCGTCCATCTCGCACGCAATTTGCATACTAGGTGGTTTTTTTTTTTTAAATCTGCAATCTAATGTAATGAAACCTCAAACTCTAAGATAAAAAACTTCAAAATTGACTTCATTCTTTTTACAATTGTAACCTCCAAACTTTGATATTTGACTATCTTGTTTTAAAAAAGAAAAAATTCTATATCTCCTCTTGAAGTTGTGGTGGTAACAAATGCCATTGAGGATGTAAATATTGAGGATGTAAATATTCTACAGGCTTCCATCACCCAAACTAGTGTTGGGTGGATCATGGGTTGCGGTAAAAACCCCGTCGATCTCAATAAATACTCATTTGCGTTGAAGCTACAGGAAATACCCTTCAACACATTGAAAACATCCACGTATTCATAAAATACCAAAACTCGACTGATTTTTTTTCAATCACGACCTCATTTGCACACAATACGAAGCACAAGATTCCTACCACTAGCAAACTAGACTTCAAATATGGTATCTCACCCGCACCCCACGTCACACGCACCCCACGTCACAGAGAAATCTACAAAATCATCATCAGATATTCAATCTGTTTTTTCTGGGACAAAATTCATGTAATGTCCTTTCATTTATAAACATGTAATATTTTAAATTTTGATGCTTAAGTTGTGAAAGTTGGAAAAAAATTTATTTGAAAAATTATATAATTATAACATTAATGATGTTGAATATTTCTGTAATTATTATTTTAATTTATTTTATTCTACTAGAAACAAATTGATTAGAGAATCCAGCTACAAGAAGTAAATCTTTATTTCATAGGAGAGTAAAAAGGATGAAAACCACCAGAGTAAATTTTATCCATGAGGATAAGTGTTTGGAAAAAGACTTAGGCACTCTATTATTCTCTTTGATGAAATAAGGAAAGACAGGTACATAGGAGGCAGGATGTTGCGAAGTACTTATGAAGAGGAATTGAGTTTGATGACTCTGAGAAAGAGCCAAGCTCTCATTTATCTAGAGAAGGTTATTGAAATTTCCAGTCCATATGGAATAAAGATTTAGGCTAGAAGGTGATAAAAACAAGTAATATTGGTTGTTTAGATTTATGGTTGGGAGGATTTGGTTCTATACTCAATTTGTTTCTAGTCTTGCAGCAAGCTCATATATGTCTTTTATATTTCTATCATTCAAGATTGTTTTTAGATCAATAAACTCTTATTACTTATGAAGTTGGAATAATAATGTCATAATATATATTGTTGAGTAAAACTAAAACTATAGTAACAAGAATATTGGATTTATCTCGATAATAAGTTTTACCAGAAAAGATAGTAAGATTAGTTCAGTGACTTAGATGTACACAAGTAAAACTAGTTGAGTGACTTAGATGTACACAACTATCTTCTTTATTACAAAATATCATTAGAATCTTTTTACCTTAAAAAAAACATATTGTTGATCTTTTCTAAAAAATTAATACAAAGTAATAGATAGGCTATTATATTTGTTAATATACATCTGTACATTTCAAGGAAAAAGAGAAAAGAGGTTATTGAGAAATCTATGCAAAGATGAAAACATTTACATTAGTTACCGTTTATACAATTTCTTTATATATGAAAAAATAGCCATAACAAAATAGCAGAGGGTCCATTCGAAATTTTAAATAGAGAAGCCATACCCTGCTAAATATATTCAAGTCATAAGAGTCTATACATTTGTTAACCAATGCGTGAAGTCTTCAACCCTATGATATACGAGGACGATTTATTAAACTTTCACATTGAAAGAAGAACGTTGGTCTCATGGCCTAGACTCTCTGTAGTCAATGAAATTTAAGCCATGACAAACCTAAAGTCCTGAATATAAGAAACTAGAGTAAGAGAAAGTGAAAAAATAATAAGCCAAGCGTTTGAATAAAGAAAACTACACATTGACAAACCGGTACTTAAACGTTGAGAATAGCTAGGACTTGTACATTTGTTAAACCCAAAGAAGCTTGTTATCCGTATAACAAAGAGAGAGGTGGAACCCATCCATATAACTAACATAGAGGTCGACTCCACAAGAAAGATTTGTAATACCTCGGTTTTGATTTCCCATATTAAATATTGTTATTTGTTCATTTATGAAAGTTAGGAGTGACCAAACAATTAAAAGAGGCTAACGTGTCTAGGAAATGTAATGTTTTGATCATTACTAATAATAAAATACATCGTTGGTTGCTAGAGGGATAAGGAGAAGAGTTATAGGGGGCTATGATTCCACAAAAGAAGGAGTTTAAGGGGCTAAGTATTTTATTATATTTTATTTACCCAAAATTGTTTTAATTGAGAGAAGTGGTTATATGGGCTTCTTGGGGAAGGCCATGTGGTTCTTTAATTCCAAGAAATATATAAACCCATCTTTCAGTTATTTTATGGGTTCACACTCTTCATTATGCTCTATTTCCCCATTCACTCTTTCATCCATTGATCATTCCTCGTTCATTTTGATATTGGTTTGGAAAAAAAAAATGAATTGCTGGAGAGGAGTCATTGTTGGGTGGCTGTAGTGATTGTTGGTGTATTCCATCCATGAATTAATGCATAAATGTATTAGATGCATTGACATGTGTTAATTTTAACTTGGAGTTGTGAATCCTGAGAGTCCCAACATGGAGATTCTTGACCAGATGCAATGGAGCCGGAGGTGGATAGCCTAAGGGACTGCGTGGGGGGTCCATTCTCTTGGGTTGTGCAGTATGGAGATAAGAGAACTGATGTACTTTGGATTTTTGTGTGTTGAGAAGCTTGGGAGAGCTTGAGTGCTTACTCGCTTGGGAAGGCCAGTGACACCATGGAACTGTCCTTATGGATTCATATCCCATGCTCATGGATGAAATCGTTGTTGAGACTTGGAACAACAGTGTCTACTGTTGGGTGGAACATCCATGGTCTTCAGCCAGTTGGTGATTCATTTCATTACCGATTGGTTTCATTTATTTGTATATTTATTTTCGTTGTGTATTAATTATTATCTTTGAGATTCATGTTTATAATATGCATGCTTGTTGGTTATTGCTGTGTATGTAATTATATTCATTTCTTTTATGTTGTAGCATGAATCAAATCTCGGCATGTGAATCTTTCATGCCTTTTAATTAATTAAAAATTTATCAAAATTTGAAATCAGTTCAGAAGTGAGTTTTGAAGCAGTGTGGCCAACTCATGGGTGGCTGGGTACATTATAGATTTGTATCAGAGCTGTTGTTTTATAGCATCAAGCCTTCAAGGGCCCGCTACATGCTAGGACAAAAGTTCTGGAAATGAAATCAATTAATGGCTTATGAACAACACACGAGGGTGTTTTGTTGTTTAAACCCTGTCTTTCACCCCTCTAAATCGGATCCAAGTTAATTCCAATAACTTCATCCATCACGATGAGAGTAAGAGAAGTGATAATTATGCCCAATAAGAAAACCATCACTCAGAGTAGCAGAAGTGATAATTATGCCCGATAAGAAAACCATCACTCAACAACTGTGATTTGACCTCTATGTGGGTTTTCCAGCATTGATATGCGTTGGGTGTTATTTATCTATCCCACATTCATGGGGAAATGATTGAAATAAGGGTTTATTAATGAAATGTAACCTTACATTACTTGTGTGTAATGAAGAGAGAGCTACAAAATCCTACACCAGGCATAAAATTTTATGTCATGGGGTCCACCATACAGAAGATTGAGAGATAAACCCATGTTTTGCGATTGAGGCAATCTGAAACGTTGGATGCAGAGGGGTCATTAGAGTTCAATGGTCAGAGTACCCTTATATGCCTGAGGTGGAGGCACTCTGATGGGGAGACTCCAGGAAGCGATATGGATCGCATATCGGTGAATAAACGAGATGTAATCTCAACTGTGTCATTGGAGTATTCCAGAACTAGGTTGCAACGAGACCTTGATAGGAGAAGATCCGAAGTAGCAAGGATTATTGATCTATCAAGGTGTATACAAGAGAAATATGGACCATTGGATACAAAGGGTTTGTTGGAGTTTGATGGTCGGAGTAGCCTTAGATGCCCGTGGTATAGGAACTCTGATGGGGAGACTCTCGGAAGCGATCTAGATCGTATATCAATGAATAGATGGGAAGTAATATTATCCATTCATCAAAGGCGGGTTTTCAGAGGCTTGGAGAGGGGACGTGTTAACTGATTCCGACTACAAGGGACTCCAAAGAGATATTTGAGCCGTAGATCGACCGATGGGCGAGATGTGATCTCAACCATAGATCTCTGTGGGTCCCACATGAATACCTAGTGTGAAAAGGATAAGGTGGCGGGGTTAAAAGCCTTGTAAATAGAGACTCCTAAGTAATATGATCCATTGATATCCAACTCCAAGGGCCGTAGACTCCTAAGTAATATGATCCATTGATATCCAACTGTGATGAAAGGATCCAAATGAATATGAGTCATACATATTGGTGAATGATAGGAGAATCAAATTAATGATTAATATTAATCCCGATTTTAAGATCAACCATGCAGATTGTCACATTGGAAAAAATGTTTCATAGTTTCAAAAAAACTCTGGAGCCATTTTTTTCATTTTATTCCTCTTGGAGCATATTAAGTCATATTTGGATGAAAATTATGTTTATGTCTCACAGGGAAGATATTAAGCCTAATATTGACTCCATTGCCTTAATTGGGGCATATTATATTAATAATGTTATTTTATTTATGTGGTTAGGCCATTAGTTGTAATTATACCTCTATTCTCCTATATATACCAAGGAGAACATTTTCATTTGAATCATCTTGGCCGAACATTTAAGTGGGGGTAAAAGGAGTTTGCCCCTCGAAGAGGATTATTATCACGAGGTATCTCTTTTTCAAGGTGTTGAGTGATACTTTTCTAAGGAGTTTTTCTATGCTATATTGATATTTGGTTCTTAACATATGGTATTAGAGCTCAAGGTCTTGTGGTTTCACTACTACATCGAGACGCATGAAATTTTCTCTATAATAACTTTTTCTATAATGTTTCAGAAGGAGCGGCTTAGAGGATATTTAGTGAGACGGATCAAGATACGTTGAGTTCAAAATTCAGCTCTAGAGACGCCTAATTTTGGAGATAAATCCTATACAAGATAGGGTCAAGATCATCCTCAAATGAGTCATTGCAAAATTTTCACTATTAAAATTTTTACCGTAATGTTTGAGATACTAAAATCACGGAGGCTATTTACATAAAATTAGTAAAAGTGTAATAATGGTAAAGAGTTTAGATTTTTGGGTCATCTTAAATTTGTAAGATACACCCTGTGTAAGACAAGATGTATCTGACTAGTCCCTATTGACTAGTCTCAATAATCAATGTTCTAGAGTAAACCAATCATAAATTCTTCCTAGGTATCCAAATTGATTGAGACCTCATTTCATTTGAATCATGTACATTATTTAGTATGGTGCGAGTTTTCAAAATTTTTATATCAATTATTTTTTGTCTGAGGCATGCTATCTAAGTGAGATCTCCTCGAGGCTAAAAATGCGACAGTTATTGGGGAAGTTGCAGTAAATTCCACTTGGCATCCAATTTTGATCAGACCTATGGCATTCTGGAGGAAAATGTCAGAGAACTGCATAAAAGAATTTTCATACCTAGAAGGGACACGACTTGGGGAGATACAACTGCGAGAAAAGATTGTTTTAGCAGAACCCACCTCAAAATCAAGGTTTCAAAAGTGATACTTGGCCAACATGCTACCCAAAAGGGAACTTCTACACCAAATAAGCCCTCAAGAATTCCTACTTGGACTCTTGATAAGATGAAGAAATGCGTAGGACATAAATTATTTACAAAGAAGATAGTAACAAAGATGAGCTCTGAGAGATGATGGATGGTTTAAAGGGAGATCATGGAAGTATTGAAAAATTTACCGTAGCAGGAAGACATGAAAGTGAAAATGCATCCCGTAAAATTCATGATGAGGACCTGAGGAAGGTGAGACCAAAAATGGAAATCAACTTTGGTTTAGAAAGACCCAACCCGTTCCTAAGATTTATATAGGGTTTGATGCTGGAGCTTGTTGAGCCAATCACATGGATAAAACCCGGATGGAGAAATTCTTTGAATCTCCATAATGTGCCACATACACAAAAGTATGGTGTTTCTTTATATTTAGAACACAATCAATTTGTATGGTATCGATGGCTTTGTTCATGTAAATCACTGCGTCACTTGGACAATTTTTCATGGAAGAAATGTTGTACACTATGAGGATACAAGGAAAATACCTTCTTTGTATTGATAAATCTCAAAAACCAAAAGGGTTCATTTGTGGAACACATTGAGAACTTCCAAAGATTGAATATAAAAGGTATTTCGGATGAGCACTTCATTGATATATTCATAAGAAATTTAAATATAACACATTCAACATGAGATTAGCCTTTGGGAGCCCAAATCATTGGAGAATGCATTTAAGGTGACAAAGAAATGTTAATCAAAAATGGATATGGCTACTAGAAGGACCAATCTAACATCTATAGAGAGAACAATGATCCTTCTTCTAAAAACACCTCAACCCTACAAGGTTGACACCTCAACTCAATTGGAGGAAAAGAAAAGGTTTATTCTTTAATTAGACCAAAATGCAGTAAGGGACATGGGAGTTTGGTGAGAAGAATTATTCTACATAGATTGTGAAGAGTAAGAAGAACAGGAACAAGAATTTCATCTCCAGATTAAAATGTAGAAGCAATTTTAGATGCGAAGAGTTGGCTCTGATATGGGTGTAATGCATTGGTTGTTATTATCACTCCTCAAACCCTTGATATCGAAGTATATGTCAAAAATAAAAAGGTAATGATCCTAATTGATTAAGGTACTCATAATTTCATTCACCATAAGTGTAGAAGCTCTCCCAGTGCTTTTTGTATATCCAGCCCGAGTTTCAAGTAATGATTGGATGGATGAACTATCAGTGCTTTGAGGAAAATGCAATAAGATCAATCTTAATATGAGGGGCCATGCTTATTAGATAGTCCAATGATTTCTTTATACCCATGGGTGATGCAGTCATTGTACTAGAATCAATTATTTACAATCGTAGGAACAATGGCTTTTAATTTTAAGAACTTTCATGACATTTTCATTGGAAGGAAAAAGAAATTGAGTTAAGAGGTATCACATGGAAGCCAGATAAAGTGATCATCTCTAATAGCATGAAAAAAATTATTTAAAAAAGGGCATCAAAGTATTGCACAACTATGCTCACTAGATGTTCAAACATCTAAGCCATCTATTCCTCAAGATCTCCAAAGGATCATTGATAAAACATTCCTAAAGTATTTAAAGATATTCCCAAGGTCTTCCACTCATAAAGTCATGATCATGAAATTCACCTAATTCTGGGAGTAATTTCCTTCTAACATGAGGCCATATAGATACCCTTAAGCCCGGAAGAGTGAGAGTGAAGCATGGTTGAAGAAATGTTAGAGGTTGGCATTATTAGACCTAGGCAAAGTTCTTACTCTACACTGAGTGGTAATGGTATTCAAGAAGATAGCTCACTTGGCATTGTGTGTCAGTTATAGAGACCAACAGATCACTATTAAAGATAATTTTCCCATTCAGTCGTGATGAATTGTTAGATGAACTACATGCAGGCAATCTATTTCACAAAGGTGGATCTTTGTTCAAGGTATCGATCAGATTAGAATGAAGGGAAGAAGATATCCCAAAAAAACATTAGAACTCATGAAGGCCATTATGAATTTTTAGTCATGCCTTTTGGACTTACAAATGCACCTTCCATTCCAAGGGTTGATAAAGTCCATTTTCAATCCCTTCCTTCCGAAAAATTTAATGTTAGTATTTTTTGATGATATACTAATCTATACTTAAGTCACAGGAGGATCGATAATGCGACATGTTGACAAGGTGCTACAACTACTAAAGGAGAAACAAATATACTTAAAACCATACAAATGTTTCTTTGGAGTAAGGAGGTAGGAAATATTTGGTCATATTGTATCTCATGAAGGTGTCAAGGTAGACCCTAACAGATTAAAAGACCATGATGGATTGGCCAATTTAAAACATTGAAGAATCTTAGAGGATTTTTGGTTATTACAGGGTTACTACCACAGAAGTTTATTCAGGAACTATGGAGAATAGCAACACCTTTAGCAATGATAACTAAGAAGGATGCATTTTCATGGACCATAGAGGCAGCAAATATTTTGAACAACTTAAAGAGGTGATGTGTAAGCTCATTTCTTGACCAATCCAAACTCACAAAACCTTTATTGTGGAATGCGATGCCTCAGGGAAATGGAATTTAAGTGTCCTAATGTAAGAAGGAAGGCCCTGGCTTTTTAGTTGACCACCTCAAGGGAAAGGACTTACTGGAAACCCATTTATGTGAGAGAAATGATGGCAATACTACATGCATTGAAGAATAAGTCCTTACCTAATAGGTACCCAAGAGCACTTCAAGGTCAAAAAAGATCAGATAGTCTTAAATACTTCTTGGAACAAGGCTATCTTCGGGAAAAGAACAACAAAAATGGGTAACCAAGATATTGGGTTATGATTTTGAAATCGTCCTATAAAAGGGGAAGCAAAATGTTGTGGCAGATGCATCTCGAAAGGATGAAGATGTTGAGGGTAGCTTTCTCTCTATGCTATCTCGATCATCCAACCCAATTGGATATGAAAGCAAGGGATGAATGGAAGAATGGCGAAAAAGTGTGGACTCTCATTCAAAGGGATTTTTGTAGGAGGATTCAAGTGCATCAGATACATTTACATGGAAAAATGATTCACTATGGTACAAAAGATAAGCTTATATTTATGTAAGAACTCCCAACTCAAACAAGGTACTATTTTGTGGAGTGCACACTTCTCCCGTTAGGGAGGGCACTGAGATTTTTTTTTGAAGAAACCCCTACCCTTAAATTGAAGATTTTTTTTGGGATGGCCTTAAAACAAATGTTCAAAGAGTTTGTGGTAGAATGTTTGGTTGCAAAAATAAAGGTGGAAACAATTAAGACCCTGGAGTCTTTTTACAACCATTATCCATCCCAAATTGGAGTGCTAGGGAGGAGGGTTTCCATGGATTTCATCCGCGAAGGGTTACCAAAGTCGGAAGGAAGAGTGTCATCATGGTGATTGTTGATGGTAGACCAAGTACACACACACTTTTATTGCACTCTCTCATCCCTTTAAAGCTGAATACGATTCTACTGCATTCATGGAGGCAGTTCAAAGCTACATGGCAACCCAAAGATTATTGTAAGTAGCCCAGTTGCTCACTTCACTGGACAATTTTGGACATATTATTTTCTTGTTTGGGTACTCAATTGGTTCTAGCTCATCCTATCATCCTCAATCGATGGACAAACCGAGATAGTGGTTTCAATGTATGGAAACTACCTTCCGTTGCTTTATACGATAAACAAATATGATGGTTCAAATGGATTTACCCTTGGTAGAATGGTGGTATAACACTTCCTTTCATTACTGCAACAAAAATGACACCATTTATGGCACTTTATGGATACCACCCTCTTTCCATCACTTCTTCCCTAAAAAAAATCTAAAGGGCTCAGAGTGGAAGATCGCATCGAGAATCAGCAACAAGTTGTCCAAATCTTAAGGACAACCTAACCATGGCACATAATTGCATTAAACAACAACCAAATCAACATAAGTAGTGAAAGAAGTTTTTGAAGAGTTGGATGTTTTTAAGACTACAACCATACAAGCAGTCGTCCCTCAAGCAAGCCAAGAAGGATAATGAAATTATCACCAAATTAATATGTCCCTTATAAGTTGTTTCAAAATATTGGTACTTATGGCATACAAATTTGGAGTTGCCTGCGTCTTCACGAATACACCTAGTTTCCATGTTTCATGCTTAAAACAAGGTTATAGGAGACAATATCCAAGTTCAAACTATATTGCAAAACTTATGAGAAGGAAAAATCATATTGGATCATGAAGCCATCACTAACACAAGAATTTGCTAGCTAAAGAATAAGATCCATCTCAAAGTATCTCATTAAATGGAAAATACGGTGAATATTCCACTTGGGAAGATGATTATTTTATATAGAAGCCTCTAGAGTTACTCAAGTGTTGTGGACAACCCTTGTCTGAGGAGGAGCAGAGTTACTCAAGTGTTGTGGACAACACTTGTCTCAAGGGGAGGGGCATGTTAAGCCTTAATATTGGCTCATTACCCCTTAATTGGGGCATATTATTTTAGTAATGTTATTTTATTTATGTTGGCTTTAGGCCATTAGTTTTAATTATACCTTCTAGTCTCCTATATATACGAAGGAGACATTTTCACTTTGAATCATCTTGTACTTGAACATTTAAGTGGGGTAAAAGGAGGTTGCCCCCTCAAAGAGGCTTATTATCTGAAATTATCTATTTTTCAAGGCGTTGAGTAATTTTTCTAAGGTTTTCCTATGCTATATTGATATTTGGTTCTTAACATAAGATATCTACAAAAATTCCATGAAGGGTCATTGCCCGTTTCTGCTTGGATTTGTAAGAAATTGCAAAATAGTGCTTTTTAAAGAACCAGGTCTAGATCTTTGGAAGAGGTCCATATAAAGATGAAATTCATGTAGAGAATCCAGAAATAAGACACAAAAATAACCCACAAAGTAACTAAATAAATCCTAAGGCGATTAGAATGGGGGTGCTGAAATATGCCAAAATTCACTATTCCGGGCCACTTTTTTTGGATTTTTGAGATTTTCGGAGGAGGAAAAGTGACCCGAGACCACAAAATTTAATTTTTTTATGTACTCAACATTTTATAAAATCCTCAAGACAAACAACTTTTGTTTAGTCAAAATTTTCCATAAGTGTACAAATTGAGGGATAGACAAATTTTTAAAATTCTTAAGTTTGGAAAAAAGGGTGAAAAGAGAAAAAATAGTCATTTTAAGATTGTTGCACAGTTTTTGACTCGACCATCAGATTGAAAATATGAGCGTTGTTATAATTTCATTTTCATTATTATTATATATTCCTCATATAAAATTTTCTCTAGTTCCTCACATATTTTCTTCTGCAGTTGACTATGTTGGCATTTTAATAAAATTACACCACTGGAGAAAGTGCACAAATGGGGTGAAAGTGTCTTTTACGGTAAGACATAGCTTTCAACTCAGAGATTGTATTGGGACATGATTACATTCATTGAAAATATGATTTAGAGGATATTACCATGAAATTATTAGAATTAGGATAATTGTGATACAAATATTCCTAAATTGAGCAGAAAAAGGGACCCTTAGCATTAATTGACAAATTTTTATGATATGCATATTTCTAACAAAAATGGTTTCTTGCACATTTTGCAAAATTAGGGGATATAAACAAATCGTTTCAGGATAATAATGCATATTCAAGAACTGGAGGAAGGAGAGGGAGCCTTTAGTGATGATAAAGAAGCTAAAGGACAAAATATCAATGTTGGTAATGCATAGACATAATCAAATGGACACAAGGGAATAGGCGAGCGATAAACATTAATAGAGACTGTGAGAATCCCAAGAATAGAAGTACATGGATACAAAGAAGAAAATGAGAGGTTTATAAGAGAAAATAATCAATTAAATTCTCAAGTGATCCAAATCCTAAATTAGTGAGGCAACCAAAGAATGGATCAAACTCAAGACAAGAAGAATAGGGAATATATCATGAAATAAGAGATAACTACAAAAGAGTTGGTTATTCAAGAAGTGATAGAAAAAATCATACACATCACTCACCTCCTTACTCAACAAGGAGATTTCATGCATCTAAAGATTCCACAAGTTGTTCAGAGGTGTCTCTCATTAGGCACCAAAGAAGAAGACATGAATTTGATAGTTTGCAAGGAGAGATGAAGAATCTTAAGCCACCATCATTTGATGGTGAAATATCATGGTTTCTCAGAATTAAGAGGTATTTTCAATTGCATAACTACTCATCAAACCTAGAAGCTGTAATTGTCACTTACCAACTACGTGGAAAAGCTTCTATGTGGTGGGATCAACTTAAGCAAGTTGAAAAAATAAATGAGAGTAGGATCACTTGGAAGAAAGTCAAGAAATATTTTTCATAAGGAGTACCTTTCAAAGTACTTCTATGACAAGAAAATGCACGAGTTTTTTGAAATTAGGTTGGGAAGCATGACCATGGAAGAGTATGAAAATAAGTTCTTGCTATTACTAAAATATGTTGGGTTTTTAAAGAATGAGAAAGTGAAAATAAAAAGGTTTTTGAGTGGAATACCTTCATTTTATGTCCAGGTGTTTCACCTTAGGGAGAACCATTACTCTTTGTCAAAAAGAAGGATGGAACATTGAGGTTGTGTATTGAATTTAGACAGCTGAATAAAACCACTATGAAGAACAAATACCCTCTACCAAGAATTGATGATCTCTTTGATCAACTAAGAGGGGAAAATATATTTTTAAATATATAATTGAGATCAGGATACCACCAGGTAAGAATCAAGGAATAAGACATCAACAAGACAACCTTTAGAACCGTGTATGGGAATTATCAATTTGTAGTGGTGCCATTTGGGTTGACCAATGCACCAACTATATTTATGTGCTTAATGAATGGTATATTCAGAAATTATTTGGATAAGTTTTCTATAGTATTCTCGGATGACATACTTATCTATTCTAAGTAATAATAAGAGCATGAACATCACTTAAGGATGGTGTTGCAAGTGCTGAGGGAACATCAATTGTATGCCAAGATTATTAAGTGTTATTTTTACCAAGAACAGATCCATTATTTTAGAACAAGGTAGAGCGGTGGATCTAGAGAAGATTGAAGCCATTAAAGGATGACCAACACCCATGAATGTTTCATAAGTAATATATTTTATGGGATTAGTTGGTTACTACAAAATATTTATAGTAGGGTTCTCTAAGATTACTC